>PVJA010016541.1:0-43252 GCA_004027025.1 Myocastor coypus
AGATCACTATGAGTCCGATCTAGTAGTGAGACCCTGAACACCCTGTAGACCCTTCCCTAAAATAAAAAAAGGAAAGAAAGAAACATATCTAGAAATATTTCCAAATACTTCAGATATATAAATAACAGGTCGTAGAAGAAATCTCGGGAGCAATTCAAAGCTACTTTAATAACAATGAAGATACAGTTCTTTGAAGTTTGCAGACGATCGCAAGAGCAGTGCTTTGGGGGAGATTCATGACATCGACTGCACATACCAAAAAAGGAATACAAAGTAATTAATCATCTAAGTATCCCTGTTAGGAAGCTAGAAAAAGATAAAATTAAATCTTAAGTAAATAGATGAAAAATATGAAAAATCAGAGAATACCTAAAATCTAGAAACAGAAAAATCAATGAAACCAAATCCTGATTCTTTGAAAAAGAAAAAGCAAAAGAAAGAAATTAGTAGTTTAGTAGTGGGGTTGCAAAACAACTGAGTTGGGTGCACGACTGCCTACAGGATAAGTGCAGCACATATTTGGGTGTATAAGGTCAATTACGGAGGCCTTGACATTGGAGGCTGTGGTGGTCCCTGCTGCTTTCCTTTCTGGACCTGTACACCAGCAGTGCTTTCCCACCACAATACAATAAAACATTTTGTTTCTGGAAGTCCCTCCTCCCTGACACTGCTAGCCAATCAGGGACCTACATCACTGAAGCTTGTGCGAGAACTAAACCTCCAGCCTTGACACAGCACATGTTGGGTATTTGATCTCAGCGGTGGGAAAACTGATCAACAGAAACAATGGAACCAGAGAAGCTGGTCATTGCTGTGACCAGACCTGACCATGGGGTTCAGAAACTTTTGGTTTGTGGGGAAAACTTGAATAAGTTTGGAGAAACAGACCAGAGGAATCCTTCACTGTGGTACGCAGGGTGTAGTGCATGGTTATGGTCAGAACTGAGAAGACCAAATTCATGACAAGATTGAGAGTAGAGCGTGGCTTATGTGGTTACAGCTGGCAATGGGGACCATACTGAGAATTTGAGTAGAGGTTTTGAATTCTTGCAAAGAAGTTGACTCTGTTTTGTTCATGTGCTATGACTTTGCATGGGGCTGAAATTAAAAGTGGTGGGCTACATTAATTAATCCAGTGGAGTAGACACTAAGGCAGCCCAGCCCTCCCATGGGGCAAGTGTGCTGCGGCTGCTTCAAGCCAGATACATAGTGGGAGCCAGGAGCCCAAAGCAAAGCAGAACATTTAAAAAAATTAAATTTTTGTCTGAAAGAAATCACATGTAACATCGGAACTGAAGGAGATTTAGTTATTGAGGAAATGAATACCATTCAAAAGAAACCAAGCAGTTTAAGATGAAACAAGAAGAAAGGCCTTGAAAATGTCTCAGAAATCAGCAAGTTTGCCTATTCCAAGGGTATTAAAGTATAAACCTTCAGGGCTAGGAAGATAGCTCAGAGGTCTAAATGCCTGCCTGGCTAGCACAAGGACCCAGGTTCGATCCCTGGTATCACATGCCGTGCCAGCCCTACTCTGGGCCTGCCGAATGAACCACTGAAACCAGGCCGGGTGGTGCTTCCTGTAATCCCTGCACTAGAGAGATGAAACACGAGGATTACTGTGAGTCCAAGATGCATGATGACACCGTGGACCAAATGCATAAATGAAGAAATTAAACGGGCCAGGGAGATAGCTCCGTGGCACAAGTGCCTTCCTGGCAAGTGCAAGGTCATGAGTTTGAACCCTGGTCCCACCAAAAAAAAAAAAAGAGAAAAAATTTAAAAAAAATTTTTTTAAAAGAAATTAAATAAATAAAGCATAAACTTTTATTTGGGAAGAGTCTGTGGGTTTCCTATTTGAACAGAGCCATCCCGGGAGGAAGGGACCATAAGCTGCAAGCTTTACGCCGAGGGCACTTTGGAGACTTTAGAAAGATAAAGTTACAAGGAAGGTCGAGCATCCACCAAGGCAAGCCACCTGCTGCGGGCGGAGTCAGCCCAAGAGCGAGGCTTTGTGGACAGCGCCCAGCAGGATCGCTGAGGCAGGACTGTGCACGCCGCTGAGCCTGCACAGCTCGCCACCACAGAACCAGACGACTGCAAGTCACTCAGCTGGGCACTGGTCTTGATTTGATCCTTTCCTTTCATATCACCCTCCGTATTCCTTCCTTTTGTAATGAGGATAGCACTGTATACCGGGGACTATGCCTCTTGGTTTGAGCAATGATCGTAATGTAGCGCTTTGTTGAAACCTGTTGATAATGACGGAGTCTGTGTTTGTGGGTACAGGACGTAGAGGAAATCTAACTTCAGCTTAATATCGATGTGAAAGTAAAACTCCTGTAGACATTTAGAAGCTGTTAATGATAATGATAAGCTTGAGCCATTTGTAGATAAATGGATACAGCTGGGCACCATAATGGTGAGTGAAGTAAACCAGCCACATGGCTTAACTATTGCATGGTTCTCTTGTATGGGAAATGCAGAGTATGAACGAGGAGCAAAATAAATGGTGAACAATGAGGAATAGCAAGATAGATCTTTTGCAATAAAGAAAGGAACCAAGACGTGGGGGGATAGAGAGAAGGGGACAAAGAACTAAGTGCTGTTATGCACCCAATAAAAACTGGGGGAAAATTTACCACATAGCACAATTATTATTACTTTTTTAGAAAGAAAAATTTAATTTTATTTCATCTTGAATTGCAAAATCAGAAAAAAAATATACACAAACAGAGTATCATACAACAACACATAGGCTCGTGATTTTCAAAACAGGAATATCTAATTAAAATTGTATTTTATCTATTTTTATCATAAAAATCTGTTGGTCAGACTAACAAATACCATTTTGCTAGATTAGGAAAGCAATTGAATTTTGGAGCTTGCGTTCAAGAAATCTTAATTTTTTAAATTAAAAATTAATTAATTAATTTTTTTTTACATATAGTACAGAATTTCAAAACTAAAAAAATTTAACAATGATTATATTATATATTTTCATCATCGGATCAGTTTAGATTAATAGATATAGGTGTATAAGATTGATCAAACAATTAAACATTAACACTTTCAATAAACATTAATTTTTTTTAACAGTTGACACACTGCATATTGTCCCACAATAGTTATACAGAGCACAGTGTGTGGGCATGACCCACCTTCTTATTGATGTTGCTAAGGAAAGAAAAAAAAATCTTCTCTTTGAATTAAGAAGAAGCAGATGCATACACAGGCCAATGTTCCACAGTTGCAGTGGGCCACCAGTGAAGCCTGCAATATTCGAGGCTATTGATCCAACCCTCCTACAGCTCATCTCATCAATCTAGCTCTGCGTTTCATGACTTGTAATTAAGCTTTTTTGTTGGGTGATCAAGGGCAAGTCAAAGCAAGACCTATATAACAAAACATTCATCTTTTGTATCTTCCAAGGTCAAATTCCCTCAGGATTAACTTTGGAACCATATACAGTGCTTTGTAGAAGAATTACGTTTAAATTTTCTCTTTGAATAAGAAAATTCTCCAGAGAAGGCTTGATAAATATCATCCTAATTTGCTCTAAATTTTGATTCCTGATTTTGAAACTTCTTTATTTTTTCTGATCTATGTTGATCTAATATATAAAGAAATCTAAATTGTATCTCCACATTCATTTTTTAATTGATTCAGTACCATTAGTTTTATAATTCTCATCATATTGTGAATTACAATGTCTTAAGGGTTTGTTTGTTTGTTTTTGTACTGGGAATCAAACTCAGGACCTTGAAAGTGGCCCTTGTTAACTGTGGCTGGAGAAGCTCTCCTATCGTTGTCCGGTGAGACACCCTTGCTGGGAGGTCAGCAAGTCTCCCCCATGTCCTTCTGGGCTACCATGGTGTGGACTAAAGCTGACAATGTCCCAGGCACTGACTGGAAAGTGGTGGTTTCTCTAATCCCCAGGAAGATGCTGGGTGCCTCCTCCTCTGCCATGACCGCTGGGTCACTTTGGCCTTTGAGGAAGAAAACTGAAAATAACTATTCAGCAGGGAATCCAGCCCAAGGGACAAAAGGAATTGGAACATTGTTCAGGCTTTCCCCAAAAGGTTTTGAAAAAGAGAATCACATTCCTGAAGAGCCAGGAAGTAGAGGCTTAGGAAAAACAAGGAAGACAGCACGACCTTTGCAACCTGACCACAGCATGATGAAAGAGAATGCAACCTTCTTCCTCATCTTTAAATATAACGTCTCCTGTTTACGTTGATATGCTAGGATCTAAATTTGTAGAGATGCGTTTGTTCAATTTGCTTTGTTGAATAGGCATTTAATTTAAAACATGCAGCTAGGATGTAGTTATTCAAAAGGAAGCAATTATGATTGGGCAACTTGTAAAAATTATGATTACTTAGCTATGTACTGTACTCAACGCCATCTGTCTCTTTTACCTGTTACTAATCTTCTTGTTCTTACTGAAACACAGTAATTGCATGATGTTCCAATTACTAATCTTGTGTATTTGATATTTGCTTAGATCTTTGTACTGATGCCATTTTTATTGGCATCTGATTGCCATATTTTTATGCCTTCTATTTGTTTTAAGAAGAAGGGTTAGACTTCTTTCTTATTAAAAAGTATCAAAATTAATTAAACTTAGTCTTAATCATTCTTCAGGAAGGAGGCCAAAGGTGTAACGATGACAAAATTTGAACAGATATCTTCCTTTTACACAAAGTTAAGGACAATTTGGCCTTGTGGGTTTACACAGTTGTTAAAGAAAGGTTTTAAAAGAGCTACTTCAGGGCACGGTGGTGCTGTAATCCTCGCACTTGGGAGGCTGAGACGGGAGGATCACTGTGGGTTTGAGACTGTGCTTAAGCGCAGCCTGAACTACGTAGAGAAAGCCTGTCTCAAGAAGGCAAAGACAAAATGAACAAACCGAAACCGACCACAGCGCTGGGCATGGTGGTAATCCCAGAACTCTGGTGACTGGAACAGGAAAATCACCATATTTGAGGCCAGCCTAGCCTGTAGAAGGGACAGGGCAGCCAGCAGTACATAGCAAGACTGTCTCAGACACCAAAAATAGATAGATAGATAGATAGATAGATAGATAGATAGATAGATAGATTTTTTTTTTAAATCACAAAGCTGGTTATGGTAGTGTGAAACTACAAAACAGCTACTGGGCAGGATAAGGCAGAAGGAATGTGAATTCCACCCAGCCTGTGCAACTTAGTGAGACTCTATGTCAAATTTATTGTATTTTATGTTATCTTATCCTATTGTTACTGTATTTAGTACAGAGGCTGCAAGGTGTCACTACACAGATCAGACTCATCGCGACCCTTATTTTCAGCCACCCAAGCACAGGGATTACAGGTGTGAGCCACCACGCCCAGACTCATTCTCTGTTTTAGTGCACCCCGGGGGCAGAGCCCGCCAGAAATTGAATCCTGGTCCATAAATCTGCATACATACGTGCTTTAACTCACTGAGCTATCTGGCTGGTCCTCCTGTGTCAAACTGAAAGCAAGCAAGCAAGAAAAAGACAGGAAGAAAGGGCCAAATGAAGAAGGGCTGAGTTTGCTGTTCTGTGTAGAGCACTTGCCAGGCGGGTGTAAGGCCTGTCTGGTCTTCATTACTCAAGAGCGGAGCAAGGGAACAATCCAACAAAGAGATAAAATACTAGCACAGCATCAGAAACAGACGCCATGGAGCACATAAAAGGAGTACTTTCCTTGGATATATATTTATTTCCGTTTCATAAACTGTTTCCTTTCAAGCTTACACTTTTAAAGTGGAAATAAATAAAACATGACAGCCAAACCATATCACAAACCCAGAGCTATATCTGCAATCCTTGGTGTTCTTTACCTTTCTTGAGATAACCAGCAGTATAATTGAAGAAGTGTGTGTCATAATACCGCTTAGCTGATGGCTTGCTTCTTAGAACACTTTTTGCTTAGTGTCTGGCTGTCAATTTTCAAAATTAGCCACGTTTGGGCCGGGATGTAGCTTCACCGCACAGCACCTGGCTGGCGAGCACGAGTCCTTGAGTTCAGTCCCCTGCACCCAAAAAGAACAAACAAAATTGACTAAATCAAAATTAACTGTGTTTTAGTAGGAATGTTTTTGATTGCTTGAAATAAACCTTTATTTTTAAAATAAAAAAGGAACTCAGGACCTTGCACTTGCCAGGCAGGTGCTTATGCCACTGAGCTATCTACCCTACTCCTACCGTGTCTTGTTATTTATATAAAAAGTTGCTCCACTCAAGAGCAGAAGGTGGTCCACATCTTTCCGTCACTGTCAGTGAAATAACCTCTGTGGAACTAAACTATATCTTACATCTCTGCACTCTTCCAACTATTTCTAGCGGATCTATTTGTTCAGCATGGGTTCCACTTTTAAAATTATTTCATTATTAGAAAACCAATATTTAGTAAATGAATCCTATGTGCTTTCAGGACTGAAAAGGCAATTTTTCTCCCTGGGAATATTAAGTAATAGATATGCTGCATGATCAGAAACATGTTAAATGTTTAATTTAAAAGAGCAGTAGCCCATTGGTCAAGGCATATGCAAGAACAGCAGTCTGAGGTAGGGAAAAGTCAAAAGCAGCAGTGAAGTCAGGGCACTGTTCCCTGAGGTGCCAAGCAGAGCCAGCAGTTGGCAGGTGAGGCGAACAGGCACTGGGCCTTGGCACACACACTCATGGGCCAGGAGTGGGTATAGCCAGTGTTTTATTTCAAAGGGCTCAGGCCACCCTCCAGCAGTAGAAAAGTCCTCCATCCCTTCACTGCTGATATCACAAGTGTAACTGGGGAAGAGCCATCCCCTCATAGTAGACTGGCAGGAGGTGGGAGGCAGACTAGGGGGAGTTCTGCTGAGAGCTGGAAGGTGGGGCCAGCTAGCCTCTGCTTCAGTGGCCATCAAAAGCCAGCCTTAGCTCTAAATAGCAAAGACGAGAAGTGTCCCCCTGGTCTCAGCCTGTAGAATGGCCTTGACCCAGTGGCACAAGCAGGCAAGTAGTTCTACTTCCTCCCAGCAGGACAAAAGCATTCTTCCTCCACACCCACGGGGAACCACTGATGTGGAACGGAGGCAGCCATGCAAGGTCTGGAAGGGGCAACCGCACGGGTCCGGGACAACCCTGAGCTTTCTCTACCTGAGGTTGTCCTAGCAACTGAGAGTGCTGGGCACAGGGACAGTAAGGAGAAGTGGACATCCAGAACATTGACAGCTTCAGAGCAGTCCCAGCTCCCTCATCCAGAGGTGAGGTTCCCCAAATCAGGTACAAATCCTACTGCAAATGTGGCACATATCTGGGATTCAACATGGACACTGCCACAGAACCATGGAGAATTTAATTATTGTTATTCATTTATTTGGTTGGCTTTTCTTTTTCTGTATGATAGGTGTTTCTTTTTTTTTTTTTCTATTTAGATTTTTTACTTTTCTTTTCTTTTTTTTTTTTTTTTTGAGACAGGGTCTCACTGTACAGTTCAGGCTGGCTTGGACCTCACTTTTGTAGCTCAGGCTGGTCTCGAACTCACAACGATCCTCCTGCCTCAGCCTCCCAAGTGCTGGGATTACAGGCGTGAGCCACCACGCCTGGCTGATTTTTTACTTTTCTTTTTATCTTTCTTTTATTCATATTTTTCTTTCTTTCCTCAATTATTTCTCTTTGTTTTATGATATTTTCATATGAGTAAACATTTCCTCTTCTCTTTCTGGTTACCTTCAATATTTGTTTGCTTTGTCTTTCATTCTTTTGAAATCATAATTTGCCATCTATACTTGCTTCCACTGTATTTGTTCTCACTCATCTCTTTGTTTTGTCCCTTATTATCTCTTTAGTCTCCATGCTTACAGGGTAAAAAAAAATCACTCCACCTTGCGAAAAATCATTGCCTACAAGTTACTGTTACATATTGGATTTTTACTTATAACTGTAGAACTTGCTGCTATACTAAAAAATATCAATAGTTAACCACAGTTTGTCAGTAGTTAGGCTGTGCTTGATGCTACTGTTATTGCTAACTGCAGTACTTTATCTAGGGTATCATACCTGTTATAATAAAATTTTCTCTTTGTATGACAAAATTGTGATTGTCTGCGGTCATAGCTGTCACTGTCGTCCAGTACCAAAGCACTGGATGTTGAGCCAAAGATACAGCATCTTCTCATCCTCAATAAATTTGGAAGGTAAGGCTCTTGGGACAGACACAAAGGCCAAGAACAACTTAAACCTAGAAGACATCCTGGAGGAATAAAGATTTCCTAGGCAAGCCTTGATGCTAGTGCTAAAACTATTCACTATAAGAAATCAAAAAAGAAAACAGAAAATATCAAGACACAGAAGCAAAATGGAATGTCTCCAGCCCAACCAGCACAAAATCCAAAACACAATTAAATAGAGGAAATCAGAGTCACCTGGTGGAAATTTCTAAAATGATAACATAAGATGTTAAAAAAAATTCTATAGAGAAAATAATCTCTACTATTAACACTGAAGATCAAAATGAAAGATATTAGAGCAGTTAAAGATCTTAAAAATAAGGGATCTAAGCAAAATGCTCACATCCATGAATGCCAAACATAGGAAAGAGATGAAACCCATGAATAAGACCCAAGTGGAAAGCCAAGTGTTTGAAAACTCCACTGAATGTATATGAAACTGATTAAACAAAGGGAGAGAGAGAATAACAAATCTCAAAGACAGGATTATAAAATGAAAAATATCTTAAAAATAGTCAGAAACTATGAAAGAAAATCAGTTCAACAGACGCAGGATGAAGCAAAGAAGAAGGTAGGATGGACTAAAGTCAGTGGGCAAGCTGGAGAAAGTGAAAATTCCCTAAGAAAATTTTCTTCACAGAAGTAATGGCAGAAAAGTTCCCAAACATTGGATAAAGAATTTGACATACATCTAAGCGAAGCATATAGAATTCTAAATAATCAGGATAAAAATAAATGTACACCAAGGTGTATCATAATCAAGATGTCAGAAATCAGAATCAGAACAGAACATTAACAACAGAGGAAAGAGACAAATCATCTGTAAAGGAAATCCCACCAGAATTATAAAGACTTTTAAACATAAATCCTAAAATTAAAGAAAACTTGCAGTGAGGTATTTTAAGTCCAAAAATGAAACAACCTCCAACCTAGATTGATGTACAGGGATCACTCTTAGTCTGATCTACATAGTGAAAACCTGTAGTCCCTGTACTAACTAACTAACTAACTAACTAACTAACTAAATAAATAAATAAATAAATGTCTTCAAGTGGCTGTGGAAATAGCGTAGCAGTGTAAGTGCTTGCCTGGCAAACTCAGGGACCCAAGTTCAATCCCGAGTACTACATTCCAGGCCAGCTCCAGAGACCTGGGTGCGCTGTGCTGGCCCCAAAACTTCCTGGTAGCACATACCTGTCATCCAAATTCTGGTGAGGCTGAGACAGGGTGATCACTACCAGTCGGAACTGTGTAGTAAGATCCCAAATCAAATAAATAAATTGATAAAATATTAAAATACTTAATGGTAGAAGAATGGGGAAAAAGGGGGTGATTGACTTACATTATGTACAGGTACAAATTTTCTATGATGATTATGATCATTATGTATACCTAAAATGTAAATAAGCTTAATTTTAAAAAATAAAAGATAAATAGATATATAAATAATTAAAGTATATATCCATGACAAAAAGCAAATGAAGAGATTCATAACCACCAAACTAGCTCCCTCAAATTCCTGTTTAATTAAAAATTTTAAATTATTACAGCAAAAGTTACATTATAGCTGCCTCAATATCCTAAATGTATTAGAGAATTTTATGGAAATGTCTGTTAACTGAAAACATTGTTTGGAATCCTTATCCACCTTCTTTACCAGATTAGGCACCTAGTAAATTCTGGATCCTCCCCAAGTGAAAATTCCCACAAAACGTAAATGTTTTCAGTCTGTTCAGGGCATTCATGCAAGCAGAAGAACATAACTAATGATATTCAGGAAAGAAAGCATTCAGAGCTGTCAGAGTCCCTTCCTGGTTCTCATCTGGCCCAAGAAGTCTAAACTTACAATCCTAAAACCACGTTATTGGAATTTCACCAAGTTAATTCCAATCTACCACTCCGAGAACAACCCACTGCGATAACAAAGACACTAAGACATATAGATATAATTACTGGGGAGCCAAGGGGCTCTAAGTCCAGCTATGAAGATGGCTTTCTGGAACCAAGAGAGCTACCCAGGGCTGCACTTGGGTTTTATTTATTGGAGAAGGGATCGTGGCTTGCAAAAGGGAATTGTGGGAAGAAGGTCAGCAATGAAGGGAATTGTGGGAAGGTGAGCACTGGCAGCAGGGCTAGGTAGGAGGCCTGCATTCACCTCCGTTATATTCAAAGATATCCAAAGGAAGTAATTTGCATTATGCCATTGAGATAGTATCTAATATTTTGGGGATCTGGTGCTTCAGCTTTGATGTATAATCTTTCAAGCCCCAGGAAATCATAGCCTCTATCTCGAGGCTCAATCCCAGCTGACACCGTGGAGCACTGACTCTTCATCCTGTTGTCAGGGAAACACGCGTACCATCTTCAAAAATTAGCACCAGGACCTTGGCTAGGCCAATACACACTGCTTAAAGCCAATTGAGAGGACAATGAGAAGTCCTAGCCAGCTCTGTACATTTTCATACGAGGGATTAGGGTCAGGCTCAGTCAAAATGGAGACAGTCGCTTTTCTTTCAAGGAGAGTTGCTCAGGCAGTCCTCCACAAGAGCCACTTAGACCACCAAACAACAATGCTCGTATGCGATGCTGGAATCTATGGAACACAAGGAAAAGCTCTTAAAGGAAAGTCTGTAGCAGTGAATTCTCACCCCAGAGAACAGAGCAAGTCTGCACTCGCACCAAGAGTGGTGAAGGGTGTCTTCCCCCTGAACCCTCTAGAAGCTATTACTGGTTATAATGGTAATGACTCTTTCTAGAGTGTATTCTAGAGCTGCAGGGATGATTTAACAAATGCAAATCACTGAAGTACTTCAACCCATACATAGAAGGAAAGACAAAACCTTAGGAGCAAAATGTATTTGAGATAATTAAGCATCCATTTAAAATTTTAAGAAAACCTCCTCAAGAACATAGGAATATGAGGCTCTTCTCCTCACCTACTAAGAGCCTACTTTTAAAAAGTTTTGAAGTTTTCAAAATGATACAAAATAATTAAAAAAAAAAAAAGGAAACAATACAAAATTTCACTGAACAAAATAACAGAAATTCATCAATGATCGTTGCATTGCATGACATTCTATTCAACTTAATTGTTTAGGTTGCAAGATGCAAACGTGCGAAATTGATTAAAACAACAACAAAAGTTATAAGAAATTAAAAAGAATAAAATTAAGCATTAATTATTCCTTTCAAAAGACCAGAAGAGATACGCAGTACAATTATCCAAATTATCCTCCATATGTATACATAAATAAAATTTTCCCTTCTGTCTTTTGTCCTTTTTCTCATTGCAGTTTTTACTTCACACTAAATAAATTCTTTCCTTTTCACAGTATGTGTTGTTTCTCATATTTTGTTTGCTCTTTTAGTTGCTCACACTAGTGAGGCAGGAAACATCACAATCTCTGATGCCCCTCATCCTGTGATGTCCTGCTTCCGGCACCATTAGCAAATGAATACATGGAGTCCAGCTGAACCTGCCGCTGGTGAAGCCCAAGAAGAGGCCTTCCATGATTTTAGGAGTGTGCAGAAAATCTAATATACTTATGGGAGGTGCCTAAAAGCATTCAATAAAATTACTTATCATCACTACAAAATGGCAACAGCTTCACTGCAGGGTGAGTGAGTGACCCAGTTGCTAAGTGAAAAGAGTAACATGACAGTATGGTGACAACAGCATCCCAGGGCTATAAAGAATCTTTCAAAACAACAACCACGAGTGGCAAGCAAAGAGAATATAGACAAGGATGCTGTGGATTGTTTTGTTATAGACACTGTCCCAACAGTCTCCCATTGTGAGAGAAACCGTGAGACATCGAGACATTGTGACAACTCTTTGAGAAAGTGTATGTAGAAGTCATAGAGGCGGAGATGAGGATGACTCATCATTTGCTTGTGTAAGTCCCGAAGTGATCTTAAATAATTTGGAGAAATGAGATGCGATAGAGGGCGCCTTTGAAACTCAGGTAGGCTCCGTTACTGATGCCTATTTGGTATACATTTTCAGATGATTTTTATTGATTTCTTTGAAAATTGATCTTTCCTTGCTGTAGAATTCCTGGATGGCCCACTGACTGATAAAATTACTACATCTTGTATCAAAGATTGAAAGGCATCATAAATAATAAGCTAAATGCTAGACAGAAAAATGTGATTCCATATACTTACACAGTAATTCTCTCAGATAAAACTAAAATGCTGATACCAGCATGTTTCTTTATATTATGTATCCTTAAAATTAAAGTTCTGCTAAATAAGTGCCAGAGAAAGGAAAGTGGATTATACTGCAACTTACTGAAGTTATTTTATTATGAAATATCACACAGAAAATGGATGTTATTAAACTGGTGTAACTTGATTTCATTTTTTTTTTCCAGAAAAAAATCAAATTTTCATTCTTTCCTTTAGCAGAAAGAGGCCAGGAGTGCAAAACTTAATCCAGTATCACTGACTATTATTATTAAAGGAGTTTATCCTTAAAAGAGACTACTGAATACATTAAGAAATAATACATCACTTAAATCTCATTTTAGGCTAGACAACTGCTTCGGGTTATGAGTTTAAGCTATTTCATGTATTTATTACTGAGAACCTCCCTTGCGTATTCATTTCTTGTGGCAACTACCAATAAAGTCATATATGAGCAATGTGTTTCAGTATTACACCTCTCCATTGAAACCCGTCTCATCATTTCAATCAAAGCATTATTAAATATTTGGTACTGTCCCAGTGTACATCAAAATGGCTGAAAGATTTTGTGCGTTTTTTTTTATGAGACAAAAAAAAAAAAATAACTGAAGAAAACATCTGAACTAAAGAAATTTTAAACATTTCTCTCAACAATTCTTTCATTTGGATATTTGCAACCATAGTCCTCTTATAAAACCAGAAAGGATGGCCTAAAGTTTTCTATCCTTGGCTCTAGCTCATTTTCTAAGAGGTATAATGTGAGAGAAAACTCTATCACACAGTAACGATATAAAAGAGCCAGTGGACCCACCCGTCCACGGGTTTGCCCTTCTGAGTAAGAGAGGCTGGAGGGTGTCGGAGTTGGGATTCTGTCTCAGAACAGTTGTGACATCAGCCTAGTTCATGACTTAACCGTCATCTTTAGGCATCCTCTTGATATTAGAGAGCAACGGTTGCAAACAATAAGCTAAAATAGGATTTATAATTATTGTTTCCAACAAGTGCCATTCTGAAGAATTGGGACTATAATAAAGAATGACAGATTGCCAACGCAGCATGTCTCAGTAGAAGCCGATGTATATCTACAAATAGCTTCCGGGCACCTGTGGCTAATTTGATTTCATTGATATAAGGTTTTACACCTATTCAGCAAGCCATTTGGAATGAAAGATAAAGAACTGAACATTCACCTTTGGCCCCAATTTTACATTGCTTCCTGATCCACAGATATTTGTACTCTTTCATTCTACCTTTGATCTAAGTAAAACATGGATATTTTAATACGAAAAAAATTAATACATAAATTAAATGGGGTTTCACAGATGAGCTAATATTGGCTTTTTACTCCTGGGAGGAAATCGTTTTAAGGATAAAACACAGAGCTATCTTTCTTAGGAAAAGTGCAACTACTTTAAGATCAGTTAGTCTGTACCGAGGAGAAGCTGCGTTCTACCAAGGGCTGGCAACACCGCTGAGTCTCTTGTACCAAAAAGGCAAACCCTTCACTTCCGAGCACACATCAAGTCGAATTACTGTAGAAATTTTTATTTGAGACATGAAGATTTTAAAAAGTAAACTATTCCTTATCAGTATAACACTTTTTTTAAAAAAAATGTATTTAGGACAGGGTCTGCCAGTGTGGGGACCCAAACTGCTGGCGTCCATTTTGTAATGACATCATCATCTCGCGACAGCCTCATCTCGCGATAGCCTCTAGTTAGATTTCAATTTTCCCACCCCCTGCTATTTTCCCGTAAATCACATGCTCTAAGTCCCCCCACCCCGTCGCCTTGGATACCCGCTGAAGTGTTTCAGGGTTGCCCAGTGTCGCCTAAGATGCCTGCTGATGTTGCCGGCGGAAATACCTCGTTTCCCGTGCCCTGTATATATACCCGAGCGCCTTTTTGAATAAACGAGACTTGATCAGAATCCTGTCTTATCTCCAGTTCTCGTGTCTCTTGTCCCTTACTCCCCTTTCCATCCCCACAGCCCCTCTAGGACCTACGTTGATTCCTTCGCAGGCCGAGGCATGCCAGGTTTATAGGGTCTCATTGCGTAGATTAGATTCATAGTGATTCTCCTGTTCTCAGCCTCCCAAGCACTGGGATTACAAGCGCATGCCACCATGCCCAGTCTCAAATGCCATCTCAGCGCACCCTCCGGGTGAGGCCGGCACAGCACGCTGGGGTTCAAACCCTGGTCGATGCTCTCTGCGTAGATAGGCACTTTAGTCCGCTGAGCTATCAGACCAGCCCTCAGCACAACATCTTAATATGTCTCTCTAACACAGGATACTTGAAATATATTACATTAAAAAAATTGGGGTAGAAAAAAAGTATTCACTACTTGGGAAAATTTATAACAATAAGGAAACATCAGACACTGAAATATTCTTGTGTTCATTAATGTTTTTAATTTTAAAGCTTTTTCTCTATTTTGCCTTTTCAACTTTAGGATTTTCTTCTCTTTTATTTCATTTCACAAGTCTTTGAGGAGGTAAAACTAAAGTAGCATTGCTAAAAAAACATGTATATATAAAACTATGTTGCTATTTTTATACCTTAGTGCAAAATGTAACAGTTTAAGAAATATTCGTCACCTCACTGCTTGGGTCAGGATTCTATGCGGTGCTCTGCATGGCTCTGCTGCTGGTCTTTTAAGTTGCATTCAAGGTGTGATCTGGGGCTCCTTTTTTAGCTGAAGGTTCAGCTTCAGCGAAGGCCTGATAACAGGCAGACCTGTGACTGTTGCTGTTGCTGAGTCTTGGTCCCTGAACGGCTGGAATGCTCCTTGGCTGTTTCCCGGTCAGGCAGTTTCATACCCCCAGTGCAGCTGGAGTCACTCAAGGAGCAAGACTGATTTTATGTTACTCTTCTTTTATTGCTGGGACAAACATCTGATACACCCAAAATGAAGGAAGGAAAGATTTATTTAGCTCACAGTTCCTAGAAGTTTCAGTCCATACTTGGCTGGCTCCAAGGCTAACTGGCACATGGCAGAGAACAGCAGTTCATGGTGGCAGAAAAGCAACAATGGCAGCAGAGAGAGAGAGAGAGAGAGAGAGAGAGAGAGAGAGAGAGAGTATCTCTCCATCTCTCTTATGTGATATTCAGACTCTCAGCCTTAGGCTGGGTGTTGTAGAACTCACATCCATAATCCCAGCAGTACTAAGATTTGTAATCCCAGTAGATCACCCATAACCCTAGTGGATCATGAGTTAATCTCAAACTCTAGACGTCCCCGCCCCATGACGGCATGAGGCTTGGGGGGGGGCGGTCCTCCAGACATAGCAGTGGTCAAGAGAGAAGCGACTGCCTGCTCAACTTAATCAGTGTTGCGAAATCTGCACTGTACTTAGCAGAGGCACGTCATTAAATCCAGGTCCCTGTGAGGGCCAGGGCTACGCAAAGACCTGATGAGGACAGGAAGAGCAGTCTTACAGAGCCGTTTTAGAGGCTTTTGACTTAAAGACGTTTGCTACGCAATTACATTCATATTTAGCTACCTTGCTATTTAACTTGCCATGCACATTGCTGGCTGTTCTTTAATAAATGGATTCATAAGCAGATATTTTACATTACAGTATTTTTTGTGGCAAATGTCATGCAATACCTAAGAAATTTAGTTCCTGACATTTCCTGTTTCCATTTCCAGCTCTTTACTTGGGCATCCCAAGCCATCATTGGCTTCAAAAGTCAGGGCACATGAGCTGCCTAGGACAGAGAAGGGAAGCACGTGACATGCACTGCTCTGAGGACAGCACTCTCTTTCATCTCTATCTGAGCTCCCACCTCAACCCGCGTTGTCTGGTGAAGTATCAGCTTGTCATTTTCTCCTGGAATTTTTTCTTCTCTGATTGAAGACAATAAGGATTCCAGTTTTAGTTTATTTACATTTTGAGGAAAATGGAAATTGTACATGGAAGGAAATTGGGTGGGTGCGCTGAAAGGAAATATTCAGGGTAGCGATCAATATTAACTTTTCTTCTGTGGATTATTGAGTATGACGTATATGAGCTAAAAAGGAAAAAAAAATAATGACATTTCCTGTACAGCTGAGCAGGTAGTTTCATGTGTGTACTACTGTGTAGCCTCCAACATGCTTTGCTTAGCTATCATAGAAAGGGACCACACTTTGGTTACATGTCTTGTTATAGATGTCTTGCTTTAATTTTGTGTTAACCATCCAACACAAAAGTCTAACCACGAGGTATAAAAACTGAAGCCGTATTAATATAGTGAGCTGTAAAAGGCTGAAGTCAACAGCTTCTGACATTGCCAGTTCTGCTGATAACCCACTCTATTATGAATACTTGGACTATATATATAGCTACTTCCTCTTAGCTCAATGAGAAGAAAGATTTGTACTAACAATGTTGAGAAAACATATCATGTCTGCATCTTGTACTCTGAACAACCACTGTGGAGACAATATGCAATGTATTAATTATTGTAACTGTCCTACTGACTTGTTTTGAAACTGTCTCATTGTTATTTCTTTCTCATTAAAACTAATGAAATTAAAAAAAAAAAAACAAAAGAGAAAGGGACCACACTTTCAACAAAAGAAAATTGTTGATATTTGTATACTGTGGACTGCTTTGGATGAAAGTCAAGTTTCAGATCCAAGAACTGAAAACTATGCGGTTACCTTTTCTAGCTCTCTTTTTTTTTTTTTATAAAAATGCTTCTTTCAGATTAAAGTTCATTTCCTTATTATAATGTTTATAACTCTAACGTGACTTGAGGCTGCTTTATCAGAAATACATGTTTTCTACCTGTAGAAATTGACAGAGTACAAAGGTTTGAGCCTAACATGAGAACAAAAGTAGAAGTAACAGAACATCCATTTTCTGCGATTTTCATTTAAAAATTATGCCTGTTTTCCATATAATCAGAGTACAGGGCCATTCTCATTGCTCCGTCATAATCAAACTACTTCAGATGTTGGCATCTTTAAAACGTTTCCTGCATATGAGCATTCATTCTGGATTATGGAACTTTGAAAGAAAATAATTGAAGGACAGAAAAATAAGTGCAAACCAATGTACTAGGCACATATCAGTCTTGACACTTGTGAGACCGATTTGAAGGTTAAGCATTTATTTTCTTTAATTTTTACTTTTATGTAATTTTCTTTTGGTGGGAGGCTGCACTGGGGATCAAGCTTGGTATCTTGCACTTGGCCAGCAGGGACTTAGGCCTCTGATTCCTAGCCCAAAGCCTTTCTTCACGTAGTATTCTTTTCTTCAAACACCCTTTTCTGCCATTATGCTGATCCAATTTAACTGACCTATTTCTTTGGAAAACTGAAAAAAAGAATCCAAATTATGATGACAACAAATTTCAAACAAAATATCATATGTTTCTTTTTGACATCAAATCTAAAAATAAGTGTTTATAACCAGAAATACAAATATGTACAAGAGGGCCAGCAAGATAGCTCAGCAGACTAAGCACCTGCTTTGGCAATCACAGGGATCAGGGTTCGATCCCTGGTCCTGCATGCCACACTGGCCCGATGCCTGGGGCGTGCTGAGCCGGAGAGCTAGTCCTGGCATTATGATGCAGGCCCGTGATCCCAGTGCTGGGGAGGCTGGAAATAGGAAGATCACTGCGAGTCTGAGCTGCATAGTGAGGCCCTGTGCCAAATATATAAATGAAGCAAGACAAAGCAAAACAAATATGTGTGAAAAGAACAATGAAGACCTTCATAATACATGCCGAAAAATATCTACACTTGACTTAACAGAAGAAAAGTTTCTCCAAAAAAGAGTATCTTAATTACAAAAAAATTTTTTAAAATCTTTTATTTATTTATTTACTTAAAATGAATATATGGGTCTCACTATACAGCTTGGACTCATAGTGATCCTCAGTTATCTTGGCGTTTTGTGAGACTTTTGTCAGGTGTTACAAATCCTTCGTCTAAGGATTCTGTAATTAAAGTTCCATTTTGAATGTATAAATGTAATCAGATGAATGATTAATATTACAAATTGTGTTAATATTTTTCTAATCATAATAATACTTTATTAATCATAACTGCCATAATAATCAATGATAGTTAAAAATATTAGTGAAAATACCACTAAGTAAAAAGCAATTTTTTTCCCTGTATTTAGGACAGGTCAGCCCTCTCGAAGTGATCCTCCTATTTTCAGCCTCCCAAGTGCTGGGATTATAGGCGCACACTGCCATGCCCAGTCTACACCACCATCTCAGTGGGCCCTTTGGGCAGGGTTGGCACCGCATACCAGGGCTGGGGAATCAACCCCGGCTACTGCACTCTGCTTAAGCAGGTACTATAGTACACTGAGCTATCAGGACTGCTCTTAAAAAAACAAAATTACATCACAACTTTAAATTTGATTTTGATGGGCTGGCCAAATAGCTCAGCAGATTAAAGTGCACGCACGGAGGCACAGGGGTTGGGGGGGTTTGGGGTTCTATCTCCAGGCCTGACTGCCAGTGCTGTCCTGGGGCTCATGAGATGGCAGTTGAGACCGGGCGTGGTGGTGCAGGCTTGTAATCGCAGCTCTTGGGAGGCTGTAGACAGGCAGATCACCACAAGTGGGACCTAGTGGTGAGACCCTGACTGAACATCCTGTAGACCCTTCCCAAAAATACAAACAACAAAAAACAAAAAAAATCCTGATTTTGATACAATTAAGTCATGCAATTTAGAACTTACAATTCAATCAACACTGACTTTGTAGGTGACTTTCAAGACCTTGACACGCCCCTCTTACTTTGTATTCCCAGCCCCAAGAAAATGCATTAACTCGTGATGAGCATCAGATAAACATCTCCTGAAGCCAGAGAGCAAAGCTGATAACCTCAGGATGTCCAAAGATGAGCAAGACTTGCCAGTCACCAGTAAAATTTGCAACAGCTTTCTTGTTACAGTGAGTTCTGAGACTGAGATGATATTTCATGTAAAAATCATCCTGTATGGATTATGCATTGTTATCTCCACTTTAATTACAGAGACTACACCTCTAATGGATAAATTAACAAAATCACGTAGTAAGTTTGAAAATGGGGCGTAACTGCTGATCTTCCTGAGGCCAGGCTTGGTTTGTAGGCCTGGGTCCTTCTCTACATTTGCTGTGCTAAGGCTCCATCACCTATATTTTCAGATCAATGGAAAATTTGCTCTGTGGAATATGTGGTGAACCATTAGAAGCCTACTAGGACCCTGGGGTGGGTCATAAATGACATCACATAAATGACATTACAAATATATATCTATATCTACATCTCTATCTCTATCTCTATCTCTATCTCTATCTCTATCTCTATCTCTATCTCTATATCTATCTCAAACATGGATAAATCCAGAGTACATAACGCAGAACTAAACTATGCATTGCCTGGCAAGGTCAAGGGCCTGAGTTCAATCCCCAGGTCCGGGGAGCAGGGGGCAGAGCTCTTTTTGTTTAGAAATTAACTACTTCACTTACATTTGATTGAAGAAAATTAGGGCAAAACTCTTTTATGGCTATATATTTTGTTATTCATTTATTTTTTTGGTGAGACTGGGGTTTGAACTCATGACCTTGCACTTGCCAGGCAGGCCCTTGTGCCACGGAGCTATCTCCTTGGCCCCTATGGCTGTACTTGTGGTGGGGTGATGACCCTTGCAGAGTGTAGAGCTAAGCCTCTGGCATTCATTCCCAACACTAAATCTCCTTAACCTCCTTATATGGTAAGTGTCTGCAAGAAAGCGCGCTGTGTCTGAGGATGAACGGAGAAGAAGCGACAGAAGGATTTTTGTAATAGCAGGCTCTACAGCTCACTTTCAAGACTGAGGATTTATCACAGTGGAGCACTGTCACTGGCATGGTGAGTTCGATTCCCAGTACCAAAAACTAAAGTCAAAGATAAGCATATAAATAAATTAATAATTTCACTTTCATTTTGAAAACTTTGTCTTGAAAAACACTGGCCTAACACAGAAGGCCTAGCAATGTGATTCTTAATATGATGCTAAAAATAAAGAAATGTTTAGGATGACAATTAGATTTGTGTATGTAGGACGAATTCTCATATGTTTGTGAGTTTCTCCTTTCTTTAAGCACCTTGGAGGAAATTCAAAAATCATCAACTTCAGTGTATTGGTCTTTTTTTTTAATGTTATGTATTTGGTACATGGTCTACACAGATCAGACTACACAGATCTGACTCCAAGTGATCCTCCTATCTCAGCCTCCTCAGCGCTGGGATCACAGGCTTGCGCCACCATGCCTGGCCTCAAAGGCCAGGTCAGCATGCCCAGGGGCAGGGTGGCACGGCATGTGGTGCTAGGAATTGAACTCTGGTCCCTGCGCTTACCAGGCAGGTGCTTAGAACACCGAGCTATCACCTTAGCCTATTTCCTTCAATATAAAACTGTGAATAGCCCTGATTTTTTACAGCCAGTTAGCTGAATTACTTACATAGGTAGATTGGGTCTCACTTAACTACAGGAGTGACTTAATGAATCAAATTTGCATTAGGAAAAATTTAATTAAAGCATGATTATAACAATTGAAACACCATTACAAAGATACTAAGCTAATCCTTGGATCACAAATAGAAATGTCTCTTAAACATTTTTTTCTCGGAGGCAAATGATCTAAATTTAAACCCTCATTAATAAGCTATCCAAGGGAGAGAATTCTCTGAGATGGACTTCAGGGTTTTTCTTCGGTGTTCGTTATTTCCCACATTAAAGACAGAGAGAGAACACAGGAAGAGGAGCTTCTCACACTGTCCTCTCAAATCCGTTTTCCTTCCGCAGTGATACAGAGTCTGATCTAGATAGTGCTGCCTATGCACTCGGGGAAAATTAATAGATATAAAAATTCCCCTTTCCGAAGACTTCTTTCAGACTGTACATAAGTCTAACACTGGTGCTACAGAAATGAGTTTTTGATATATTTATATCACCAAAAGCCTTTAAACTTGGGAATCTGCATTCAGCAGACTGGAAAGAGCGTAAGAAAGGGTAACCTCAAACTAATGATGCGGGGGGAGAGGCAGCCAAATAGCTCAGCAGATTCGAGCCTGCACGCAGGCGCAGGAGCTGGGAATTCAATCCCCAGGCCTGCTGTGCCCACCCCACCCTCGGCCATGCAGAGACCGTAATTGAGACTGGCGTAGTGGCACGCTCCTTTAATCCCAGCTCTTGGGAGGCTGTAAACAGGCGGATCACTACAAGTCCGATCTAGTAGTGAGACCCTGACCACCCTGTATATCCCTCCCTAATAATACAAAATAAGAATAATGATAATAACAATA
The DNA here is from genome assembly GCA_004027025.1 of Myocastor coypus. Taxonomy (NCBI): domain Eukaryota; kingdom Metazoa; phylum Chordata; class Mammalia; order Rodentia; family Myocastoridae; genus Myocastor; species Myocastor coypus. Next base: position 21,687 of record PVJA010016541.1, read on the forward strand.
ATAATAGTTGGGAAATTTAAAAATAAATGCAAGAAAGAGAGAGCTAACAGGCTTCAAAGATTTCACACACAAGCTTGTTTTCTGTGTACGACAGAAATAGCCTTAGTTCTTTGTTGGACTTAGCTTTTACCGCTCGCTGTCGTCCTCATACCCCAGCCGAAGTCTTAGCAAGACTAGGGGTGTCAGGAGCCGGTGTGACTTGCGTTTTAACTTGTGAACACTCCAAAGTGCCCTGGAAGCTTCCTAAAATGAGGCATTATTCTGAGTGCTCCTCAAAGACTAGACCATCATCCCCTTTTCAGCCGTCCACCATGAGTATGGAAGGACCTTTGACAAGTCTGAAGCTTCGGCTTTGATTTTTGTTCCAGCTGTGTTGGAATAGAAGGGGGCAAACTTCCCAAACAAATTAGTGGCAGTTGTATATTCATGCTTACTTTTCAGACCCGGAAGTTTAGACTCTAAAGTTGAAAGCAACTTGAAGGTCTCAAGTGGGGCTTCCTAAGCAGCCAGACAGGGGCATCGTCCGCGACCCTTGCCTTTAACCACATCTAGGCTTCTTAGCTTTGGTCTGACACAAAATGAATTATAAGCAACCTGTTACAGGCACACAAATTTTCTTTCTTTTTTGATATCTTATTCAATTATATGAAGAGACATATTTCAGACATTACAGGTCCTCCTATTCTGTATTTTGTTACAAAGCTAGACTATTAACAAATTAACAGAACTAGGGTTGAGGAGATAGTGCAGTAGCTTAAGCACCTGTCCGGCAAGTGCAAGGTCTTGAGTTCAATCCCTACTACCAAATTTTTTTTTTAAATTAAAAATTAAAAAATAACAAATAAAAATGCAACAAAGTAACAGTAAACTGTTGACAATAAAATTGCTGAATTTAGCAGTTTAAAATAACTAGAGGCTTTGTTTTAGTAAAATTCTTAACAACTGCTAAAATTTATGTGTGTATAAATCTTGAGAATTAAAGGCAGAGTACTTGTATGCTGAAAACATATAGCCACTGGAATTAAACTGATTTAGGCACCATTCTTTTTTAGGCACCATTTTTTTTTGTGTGTGTTTTTGAGACAGGGTCTCACTGTGCAGCTCAGACTGGCCTTGAGCTCACTTTTGTAGCCCAGGCTGGTCTCGAACTCGCACCGATCCTCCTGCCTCAGCCTCCCGAGTGCTGGGATTACAGGCGTGTGCCACCACGCCCGGCTAGGCACCATTTTTTAATATAGCAGTTGTTTGTATTGGAAAAATTATTTAACCAGTAGGGAATATGATTTCATCATCTGAAATAATCTCATCGGTATCATCTAACTGACAAAATTAATGACCATCTGAAGTGAATTAACATTTAGGAGACAGTGTAGAAAGTATACACTTGATGCCAACTGTATCCAAAAAGCAATAAAGAAATGTACTGACCCCACTGTTTACTTCACTAGAGACAAGGCGAATTTACAGACTGTAGTACATTAAATATTTAATGACACAAGAAAAGCAAACAGGAAAAATTTATATAGAAGCACTGTATACCTCTTCTCACGTTCTTTCTAGAGTTGCCTTTCTTTTTCCTGTCTATTTTCTGCCATCTTTCCAAGTCCTCTTTTGAACTGAAAGCTGCAGGACACCACCGAGCCTGGCCTTTGTGATAGGGAGCTGCTATAATAACACGGGCAGCGGCTCGTAATAACTCGTGAAAACTTACTGTAGTACCAGCCAGTGACAGCATGTGTACTGAGAATGTAGTGTACCTTCGGTAGTTTCCAGGAAAGACAGAGGATTCTAGCAGTAACTTCATTCACGCAGCTCAATTATGACGACCCAGTTGGCCTTTGTGCAGATGGTTTGCATCAGTGAGTTTCCTGCCTCGATTGCTTTCTTGTCTGTTTGTCTCTGAATGAATTAATAAGAGTCTTCTGGTGTGAATGTAAACACCCGGAGCCACACAATACCACGGCTTGTCTTGTCTGTAGTATTCAGAATAGAAGATAAAGGTACTGCTGGCTGTGTCAAATAGAAATGCACATGAAACTGAAAATTACTGTGATATCCTTTTACTGCCCCATGTTTACTGTTTCACCTCGAAGAGTCTTCTAATGCATGAGTCCGGGTTTCCATAAATGAAATATTTCTGGGAAGCAGCACAATACAAGAAAATATTGTTTCCAATGTATTTATTCAGTGAAAAAAATCATCTGTAATGAAATAAATGAAACCACAAAGCGTAACTGCTAGGAAGAAGTCAGATATTTGTGTCCTGTTGGGCAAAGCCATTTATGTGTCCTGCTGCAAAACAAATAAAAGGCAACTGTTGTGACCATCATTTACAGCGTCTGCGACAGAGGTGGCTGGGCACGGGGCCGCTGAGGGACGCAGCTCTTGCTCTGCCTCTTCCTCCCTCCCGTGTTCATTATGCAATCTTCCCCGCTCCTCTCAACTTGCATCAAATCCCAGCGGAGATCTTGCAAAGAGAAATCTAGTGCTTTTCTATGCTACCGAAGTACAGCGCCAGAATGTGCACAGCCTTGGCAGCCGCTTCTACACCAACTAGTTTTTCTGCCGCTCACAGGAGGCTCCTCCACCCTGCAGGTTGAAGCTGATGGTTCTTCCTCTTGAAACTGTGGCAGAGGCATCTGTCTGTCACCTTGTAAGCCAGGTAGCGAGACATCTCGGACGTTTTCCTGCTAGAAGCCAGCTGTATCTTTCCACCCACTGGACTCTTTCTACTCTAAACAATCAAAAAGAACTTGGAATAACTTCACACGTGAATACATACCTCCATTTTAATAGAACACAATATTTTATCCACATACAGATGTTGAATGAGTTTCTTAAAACTGAACTCTGGTAAAGCTGCATTAAAATTAAGGGAAAATCTAATAGAGTTTATGCAAGCTTTAGCTCACTAAAAGAACATAGGAATGCGGTGCAGACGATGGAACTGCGGTACCTGCACTGTCTGAATTTTGCTTGGGCCCAGAGACTTTGCCTAAGACTGAGATTAAACATGGCACACTGATTAATCTTTCAAAAGATATTTCAAAGCAACCAAATACTGGGGTGGTGGCATGGTTGTTATAGGTTTTTATTGTTGTTTTTTTTTTTAGCATTTTCCCTCATCTATATGATGGCTTTTTCATCATTTTTTTTTTAATAAAAGGCCATTTTGCAGTTTCTGAAGGAATTAAAATGAAACATTGGGATGAGAAGAGTGTTTTAATATTTAGTAAAAAAAGAGGACATTAGTTCTAGTATTCAATAGGATATAGATACAGGAATGAAATTATGTATATATGTGGTATAAATCAACATTTGCAGCATAGTTGCAGCATTGTTAAGTAACAAAAATTTTCTAATTTGTTAATATTATTTTAAACTGACAATTATAACATTTATGTACCATGTAATATATATGTGTGTGTATATATACATCATATATGTACATATATGAAATGCAGCACACATATACAATGGAATGTTATTCAACCTTAGATGAAAAGTTTCTCACTTGTGACAACATAGACGAACCTGAAATATACTATCCCAGCCAGAATTCTTAATCAAAATCATTTACCCTCCATTCCTTCCTACGTATCCTGCTTTGAGGTGTACAGTGCTAGCTCACTGCCTCTGTTTGAGCACCACTACTTACAGACCCTGCTAGTGCTCGCGACCTGCTGGAAGCTTCTCGACCTTTGCTCTGTGGTTTATTGCTAAGAAAACAACCACAGCTCTCTTCATTGGGGTTGCATTACAAAACTTCCGGAGTTTGAGATGAACTCATGACCCACTGGGATTATGGGAGATCCAAGGCTGGGATTATGGGTCTGGGTACTGCTGGGATTATGGGTGTTAGTGCTACACCCAACCAGGGGCAGGGACCTGACTCAAGAGAAGCAGAGAGACGTGCTGTCTCTGTTGCCATTGCTGCTGTCCCGCCACCATGGAGCAGGTGGCTTCAACAAGTGACTTTTCCTCATGCTTTTGAAGGTTGGGAACTGGAAGGCACTCTTCTTGATTTGAGATTAAGTTTGATTATCTTCTAAAGCTGCCACCTCTGAATATTGTCACAAGGGCAGATAGAATGACAGTGTGTGAGCCAGGGAAACATAATTCAGTGCACAGTAGTCTGCCTCTAGACCATAGTTCCGCCCTCAAATGCAAAACGGATTCACTGTGTTCCACAGCTCTTCAATTTTGACTCATTGCAGCATTAACGCTGGAGTTTAAAGTCTGTACACTTTAGACTTTTCTTTAAAGATCATCCGAATCAGTAATGGGTGGTATTCAAGGAACTGTTCAATTGGAAGCAAAATTCCTCTGCAGCGTTGAACCAGTAAAACTAGGCAGCTTATGTGCTTCCGGTATACAGTGGTCAGGGCAGCCTAGGGTGGACATTTCCACTCCAGAAGGGAGAAAATGGGAAGGGAGGGTTGCTGAGCCCTAAGCATGCCCAAAGTTTAGCGTGGAAAAATTCATTAGAGTTGTATTTTCCATTTTTCTTTTTACTAGTTTTTAAACAAATTTGAGACAATATGTTGCAAAATTATATGCAGGTCGGCTTGGACATGTGATGCTCCTGGCGCGCCCTCTCAGAGAAGTACTGCAGTGGCAGGTGTTATGGGTCGTGTCTAGTTGTTTCCTCAAAGCCTCGTGTAGTTATGGGGCGGGGACTTCTAGAGTTTGAGATTCACAGGGATTATGGGTGATCCCGATTGGGATCATGGGTCGAGTACTGCTGGGATTATGGGTGTGGCTTGAGTTGGATAGTATGAGGCAGAGAGCCTGAATGTAACATAAGAATGATAGACAGACAGACTCTCTCTCTGTTGGCTCTGTTTTTCTGTTACCATTGTTGTTATTTCACCACCATAAACTGCTGCTCTCTATCCTGTGCCATGCTGCCTTGGAGCCAGCCAAGTATGGCCTGAAACTTCCAATAACTGAGCTAAATAAACCAATTGGCCTATACGACCAAGAGAGAAGGAAGTCTGGTTACTGCTCCACCTGGCAGTAGACCTTGGCATCATCCATATGGTTTGGTTTCAGGTGCATTCAGAATGCAGGAGATGTGAGGTTAAGATGGTTTCCACCTCAATTTTAGAAGAAGGTCTGGGAAGCCAGGCAGTGTGCCCCTGAGAGGGAATGTGTGAAGCTGAGAGTGAGAAGCCTATTCTGTGGAAACCCCACAAGTTTGGAAAAGCCAGAAATGTGGATCATCTAAGGAAAACTGCAAACGGGGAGCAAAGCTGGCCTAAGAGAGAAGCCATAGGCGCTACTACAAAGAGTGCCATAGCAATGGAGACATGTAAGGCTTTGGAACTCACAACTCGGTGCAGACTGCTTTGGAGATTATAGTTGGAACTATGGGATTTAACATTAGCCCTGCTGGATTGTAGACTTGTGTTAGTACCAGTGTTTTGTATTCCCTATTGTTTGCAACTTTTGGAATGGTAATTTTTATCTAGTGCCTTTGAATGTAGGATGTGTTTAACCTCTCTTTTGGGCAGGGACTCACAGTTAAGTTTATCTTGAATCTTGGAGAAGACTTGGGACTTGGACTTTTCAGCAATGTTGAAACACTTCAAGATGAACTAAAATGTCCTTTGCACAAAGGGATATGTATGAGACTTTGGGGTCGAGGGGCAGAATGTTATGGTTTGTGTCTAGCTGTCCCCCTAAGCCTCATGCAGTCATGGGGCGGGGACTTCTAGAGTTTGTGATTAACTCATGATCCACTTGGATAATGGTGATCCAAGGCTGGGATTCTGGGTCTGAGTACTGCTGGGATTATGGGTATGGCCTAAGGTGGATAGCCTGAAGCAGAGAGCCTGAACGTAGTATAAGACAGACAGAAAGACAGAGTCTCTCTGTGGGCTCTGTTCTTCTGTTGCCATTGTTACTATCCCACCACCATGAACCATTGCTCTCTGCCCTGTGCCACAATGCCTTGGAGCCAGCCAAGTATGGACTGAATCCTCCTGTAACTGCTGTGAGCTCAATAAACCTTTCCTTCTTTTGTTCTGAGTGTTGGATATTTGTACCAGCAACGAGAGAAGACTGAGACAGCAGGTGTGCTCCACCAAGCCTGGCCAAGTCTCCACACTTGGCAGCAACCCTCTTTGGTTAGATGGTCTGCTGTCCTCCTCGCCTGATAGGGTGGCAGGTTAACCTCTCACCTACACCTCTCTGCTAGGCCCTGGGCTTCTCTCTAAGACTAAGGTAGAGGCAGCCTTGCTTTTTGTCTGATCCAGTCCAGAGCACCCTATGACATACACTCTCTTCTACCTATAATTCCTCATTATAAATCAGTCCTGAGAGTTTGAATCATTCATTAGATTCCTTTTCACCACATCTTAAGTCCTTTTAGAAATGTATTCAATTACTACCATTAAAAACTCTCTTTGGCACAATCGGAAATCCAGTGAGAATCTCTAATAGAAGTACACGAAGACTAACTCTGCTTGCCTCGAAAAGAGAAAGCCAGACACTCTGCAAAGTATTTTGTCATTGACGCTTAAGGATTTTACATTTGTATTGAAATACTAAAATGCCTTTGAGAGACGTCAAATATAAGTTATGTAGCATCAGCAAAATGACGTGATCACCGCGTTACTGTCTCCATTACATTGTGATCTTAAATCTTCAGTCTGAAGCTCTAACATCTATTTCATATTTGATTTTTTCCCCCTCAGTTGCAATTCTCTCTTTATCTTGTTAGGTGTTGGCAAAGCCAACACAGAGACATTGGCACTCAGATGAAACCCAACTTTTTTTTTTTTTTTTAACATTAAACCAAGGTGGGTCTCCTGATCTATCATGCAACCAATTAAAAGAGTTTTAAATATATTTGAATATTCAGTTAGATTAAAAAAAAAAAACTAACAGAGGAGAAAGAATATGGGAGTTGTGTTTTCATTAAGTTTGCAATGCTACCATAATATATTGAATTTGTAGAAGGCTCCACTTTCTTGTAATTAGTCATGAAAGCAGCATTCAGGAAAAAAGGTGTTTGTTAGAAATGAGCATGAGAAAAATCATGTGGCTTGGGGAATAAAGAGGTTCAGAAATCCAATAGGAAATGGAAGCGCGAACAGGTAAATAGAGAGAAACACTTACAGGAAACTATGGAGAGGTGCAGTAGCATGGAAATTGGTCAGAGAACAGAAGGGGTGAAAAAGAGCATGGAGAATACGCTCATACCATCACATTAGTTCATTCATTCTTTTGTCTATTTATGCATGACTTATTCATTAATCTGTGTCTCTTCTCTTGTGAAGCAGTTATACTTTAAAGGAGGATTAATCTGCAAAACTAATTGTGGATCATTTGGAAACTATGCACTATCAAGAGCAAGCCATGACCCACAGCTAGTAATGCAGCACCACCGCCATAAACTTTAACATTATTGTTGGATTTTGCCAGTATTTTCACAATTTGTTCATATGGTGTGTCTTAGTATTCTCTCATTGTTGGGACGAATACCAGATGCACAAGCTTAGGGAAGGAAAGCTCTATTTAGCTCTCTGTTACTGGAGGTTTGAAGATGCTGCTCCCGCTCTATATGGTCTGGAGGAAAGAGCTGGATGCTGCCGTGTTCAGGATGATCACTCCACACCTCTAAGAGAGGCCTTCAGTCCCAGGCGTGGTGGGGAGGGTGGAGTGAGAGAGGCACGTGCTGCCAGTTTAAGGTTCGTGCCTCTCTGGTCTCACCTCTCAAGCCCCAACCTGGCCCTCTGGCCCCGCCTCTCAAGTCATGCACTTGACATCCCCATGATTTACATGAGGCTTGGGAGAATAATTAGATGCAAAGCATAACACGAAGCTTCACAATGAACTGTGTAGGGGACAAATTAGTGCCCTGCGGAGGAAGGCTGTCAACTAAACCAAAGCCACATGTGTCAGACTTTTTGTGTACCTGTGCCACTAGCCACCTGTGCCACTGGCGACATACCCTACTTGGAAGCATGTGTTCCTGTGAAGACAGGAATTTGTTACTTATGCAGACAAGTAAAATGTTACTTGACTATTAAATTTGAGCTTGTGATGTTATTTTTGTTATTTCATAAGGGAAACATGCAGAAAGGAAGTCTTGCTGTTTATACATCAAGACAATTTTTCTCACATGGCATGGGCCAGGCCATCCAAGAAGCTGGCCAACTGCGATGGAGAGCGAGCTTCTAGGTCGCCTCATCTGAATTTCAAGGACGTTGTTCCCTATGTTCCAAGCGTTGCAGCACTCCTGACAACACAAACACCTTGTGCCTGTAGAACTCTCTCTGGTTCAGTTCTATTAACGTCCCTCCCTGTCTTTATTCTCTCAGTCTTTGTAACATTCTTGATGCATAATGTGACTGTTCTTTGGTTTCCCCTGTGACGTGGTTATAACACCTTACAAATTTCTTCAGTATCGGCCTAAATGAAGATTTAAACAGATGTTCTTTAGCACAGGCAAGCAATAGTCATCAGTTATATATTTCTTTAAAATTGTTTGCTAAGGCTTCTCTGATTTTCTGAGTATCAGGTCTCCAAATGTGGGGAGTGCAGCAACGGAGTGGGCAGTAGTGATTACTATAACATAGAATGATGTATGAGAATTTAATATTCTAACTCCATCCTTATCTTTATTAAGATAAGGCTCTCAGGATCTTAATTATTCAATTTGAAGTAATCAATTGGCATAATTTACAGTGAAAGTGGTATGTATACAGGAATAATTGAAATTATGGCCCAGCGTTTTCCCACCTCGTTTCATAAGCCATGAAACTTGTTGGCTAGAGAAGTCCACACCATTGCCAGCTTCTCTCCCACTGATTCTCATGTTTACAGTGACAGTGTGAACTTAGCTCTTGAAATCTATTCACATAATACTAAACCATCTGATCATCTCGTGGTCTTCCTCTTGCTGAGATCAAGTGCAGTCTTTGCCGCTATATCTTTCATCTATTGTTAAAATTTAATACTTAAAGTAGTTCTAGAGGCATCTGTGTTTTCCAAAAACACTAAGATTCTATAGTCATGTGCTGTCATAAGCAGCAGATGGCCTCACTTTGTTATTCTATAAGGAATATTAACCATAATGTTATAGTTTCATTTGGTAGAAAAGTGACAGTTTTAATAATAATGATTTCTTTCCTGTTTTTTTTTTTAATTTTAATTTTATTTTATTTTTAACCAGGAATTGAACTCAGGACCTCACGTTTGCCAGGTAGGTACTTGTACCGCTGAGCTATATCTTGGTCCTCTTGGGCTGAGGAGACAGCTTCACGTCTAAGCACCTGCGTGGCAAGTCAAAAGATCCTTAATTCCTGGTAATGCATGTTATGCCAGGCCTGTATCCGTGGGCATGCTGGCACACACTTATAATATCAGTGGGGAGGCTGAGACAGGTGGATCACTAAGAGTCCCAGCTATGTAGGGAGGGCTGCACAAAATAATTAAATAGATAAATAACCTGCCCTTGGTTCCATTTTCAGATTAAATTTCTCACGACATCAGCATACTTACAAGAAAACTGAAATCTTTGAAATAAAGGAAAAATATAAAACTTTTCTCTGTAGTTTTGTAAATAAATGAAGAGTGATCTTAGCAGTTTAACTCCAGAGGACATTACCTTCTGGTGGTTAGTAATTTCATCAAAGAGTTGGTTTTTTTTTTTTTTTTTTTTTTTTTTTTTTTTTTTTTTTTTTTTTTTTTTTTTTTTTTTTTTTTTTTTTTTTTTTTTTTTTTTTTTTTTTTTTTGTCTTTTTGAGACAGGGTCTCACTATGCAGCTCAGGCTGGCCTTGAGCTCACTTTTATAGCCCAGGCTGGTCTCGAACTCGCACCGATCCTCCTGCCTCAGCCTCCTGAGTGCTGGGATTACAGGCGTGCGCCACCACGCCCGGCTATGGTTATTATTTTAAAAATTACTTTTGCCAGGGAAATGTAATACCTTAAATTAACATATAAAATTACATTAAAATACAATGAGAATGCTTTAGAAAATTCTTCATTAGTTTATGATCAACTATTAGTAGTTTGTGATTGGAGGGATCACACATTGGTTTGTGATTTGAAAGAGCTGTTTCTTTGCTCAACTTCAAAAGTGCCGAAACGCTGGGGAGGGGAGTGGTGCGATCAGAAGCACATGCTGAATGCTGTACTATTGATTTAGCTCGCAGACACTTGTTCCTAACTGGCTTTCATCCTTCTTAATAAGCCTGAAGCATCTCACTCACGTCCCCTTACCACGGTGCTGAAGGAATTCTAATTTACCCATTCAGATAAAAGGCCCCAGATGCCATTCTGAACACAAATGGATCAGGGTCTTTCCACGCAGTATCACAGCCACTCCGGCCTAATCAAGAGGCTCATGTGGAGGAGACAGATGACCCTTATGTTGTTATTCGCAGCCACACAACCTAGAGTTTCTGAGCCCCTGCTAGAAATAACTTTTTAACTGTAAATATGAATTTTCCTAAAGAGACCACTTCTCGGGGCATCAGTTCATAAACAGGTTTATGCTTTCTTTTTTCAACACTCAGAAACTATATATGTATAATGTGGTTCTTTGATTTTTCTTAAAGAGCAAATTCACATTCAAATGACGAGAGAAGGCCCGTCAAAAAGAATACGGAAATATCAGGCTTACTTGAGCAGTACTTCAGTAGATCTGAAGGGCTGTTGCTTTGCTTTATTTTACTTGCTTATACATTAAATAGCTTAGAATTTCACTTTATGTATCTTATCATACAAAGAAGAGCTTAAAGAAACCCAAGTGAAATAGATAAGGAGACACAAGGTCACTTTTAAAGGTGATAGATATGTTTACACCTTACCTGGGATGATAGGGGGTGAACGCAGGTCATTGACCTGGATTCAAGGCCAGCGACTCCCTGCAAATGATTTGCTTGTTAAGTTAGAAAACCAGGGGCTGGGGAGATAGCTCTGAGGCACAAGTGCCTGCTGGGCAAGTGCGAGGTTGTGAGTTCAAACCCTGGTCCCACCACAAAAAAAAAAAAAAAAAAAAAAAAAAGTTAGAAAACCAAAGGAGATGGAGAATTTTTAACAAAGATCATTTTTTAGGAGCTGTACGGCAAGACTTCTCCAGGAAGTTGTAGCGAGTGAGGCCAGTCAGGGTAGTTAGGAGTTAAGAGTGGTGGCTTGTTTCCTAATGGCTGCTGTTATCTGTAGATCCCTTGATGTTTTGGGTTCTGTATCAGAAAAGTTCCCAATCAGACATTCCTCTACACATCTCTTAGTCTCTTTATCTGGTACACTTCATTATTATACTGTACAATAATTATTAAGATGCAAATGGCACTTTTATTTTATTTATGTTTTTCTTTTTGGTACGATGGGTCGACTTCAGGACCTCCCATTTGCCAGGCAGGGGCTTAAGCCGCGGAGCTATCTTTCTGAAGGAAGAAAGTGAAAGGCGATTTTTGCTCCAGAGCAGAAATGAAGAAAAAGCAACTTTCCCTGGGAAGAGCAAGGATGACAGCCTTCACTAGAGAACAGTTCTTAACCTGTTCTGTGGCTTTGATCAGAGATGTCATTTGGCTAAGCTGTAGGACACCAGTATTGTCTCATGTAGGGATGGCCAAATAGCTCAGTGGATTGTAGTACCTGCAAGCAGGCACTGGGGCTGGGGGTTCAATCCTCAGCCTGCCATGCCAGCTCCGCCCCCGGGGCACACTGAGACAGCAATTGAGACTGGGCGTGGTGGCGCGCACCTGTAATCCCAGCTCTTGGGAGGCTGTAAACAGGCCGGTCACTACCATGTAGTAGTGAGACCTTGAACACCCTGTAGACACTTCTCTAAAGTACAAAATGATGATGACGATGATAAATGTCTTGCTTAACAGTGATTTCCTCCTACCATCAAAGAAGCCACAGCATTTACTTTGATCTGTTCTAAGGTGCAGTGATGGTTTCATAAATGTGTGTGTGTGTGTGTGCATATGCAAAGTTGTCAAGTAAATAAATATCATTTTGTGTTTCTCAGTAAAGTGGTTAAAATACTTGTCCTAAATTTTAATTTTTTGATTGATTGGCTGATGGATGATTGGTTGCTTGGGACGGTTCTATGGGCTTTTGTTGTACTCCCAGCCTTTCGTTTTGTTTTGAGATAAGATCTCCTTAAGTCAGCAAGTTGCTGTCTTCCTGCCTCAGCCTTCCAGAGCGCTGTCACTACAGACTTGTGTGTCCGTGCCCAGCTTGGGTTTATGTGTAAAAGGCAAATCTTTTTTTAACACTTTCTTCCACCCTAATATAGAATGGCAAACTTGGCTTGAAGCTTTTGTTACTCGACTATGTCAGGTAGGTTTTTATTAAATTACAAATACAAAAGAGAAACATTAAAGAGGTGATCCTAAGTCAGCGGCCTACTGATTTAGCTGGAAACTTCTCTGATCTGGACAGCTTAAAATTCAGTTTGTAAGCAAAAGAGCATTTCCTAGTTGGATAAACTTTAAAGTCAGTGCAAATTAGCGTGAAATTCATGCTTGCTTCTGAGAGGATGACCTTGGAAATATTATTTAATAACAAGGTTCTAATTTTCTAATTAGAAAAACCAACGAGAATAGTAGAATCTGTTTGGGGAGTGCCTTCCAAGTATTAAACTGAATCCTGTATGTAAAATACTCTGCACAGTGGGATAAATATTTATTGTTATTTCTTTATAGTAATCAACATCCTACGAGTCAACTAACCCATTATTAAGCTTCTCTTCTGAAGCATACTTGTAGGTAGTGTTGACAGAAAAAACATACATGTGCATATCACAAAGTGCTGTCTACGAATAGTGATCCAAAGATTATTTGAGGAACTAATTAATTAATCAATGTTCTTATCTTTTTCCAAGTAACCATTCAAAGTCAACATCTCGTTGCATCTTACAAACTATGCTACTAAAATGGAGCAATAATGTATGAGAGCCTTATAGTAGTAAAATTCTTTTAGTACTTATTTGCTTTCACATATAATAAAACATTTTAGAATACTATTAAGATATAAGCAAGATATTTGTGTAGCATTCAGTGCAAAAGAACATGAAATGTTGGAAACACTGATTTCATTAGACAATTTCTAATTTTAAGTGTCATATATAATCAAAAATAAGTATTAATAATATTGATCTTAAAAATGAAAAAATGGTGTTTACTACTTCATTTAATTTCCCAAGGTAATCATAATATTTGAACAGCATTTAAATGCATTACTATTAAATTTATTAAAACAGAAAAGTAATTAGATTAAAAGTACATGAATGTGCCCTTTGGTTAGTTGGGTAACAATAAGGAAAGCAACTGGTTTGAAAGTGAAATATTTTTTAAAAAATTTATTCTAAAGAGAATAGCAAGCAATGAAAATAACACAGAATTTCAAAACCAGATGATAGGAAATTAACTGCAAGCTAACTAAACCTTTCCTTCTTTAATTTTGAGTGTCAGGTATCTCTCCCAGCAATGAGAGAAGAGTAATTGAGACAAAAGGTGTTATTTAATTTCCATGGGTTTGTGGAGTTTTTGTAGTTTCTTCTGTTGATAATTTCAGTTTCATTGCACTATGGTCTGATAATATGCATGGGATAATTCCATTTCTTTGCATCTACTTTAGCATTTTCTATGGACTAGTATATGGTCTATCTTAGAGAACATCTTATGTGCAGCTGAGAATAATGTATGTTTTAATGTTTGTTGGAACCCTCTGTAAACATACACTAAGTCCACTTGTTCACAATTTTTACTCCATTCCTGTTTGTTTGCTCAATTTTTTATCTAGCTGATTTATCCTTTTGTGACAATGGGTTGATAACATCCCACTGTGTTTTAACTTATTCAATTTTCCACGTCTATTAATAAGTGTTTTATATTGTTGGGTACTCCAGAATATGGTGCATATAAACCTATGATTGCTATGTTTTCCCATTGAAGTCTTGCCATAATAAGGATGTAGTGAGATTTAACTCTTTTGATCATTCTTGGTTTGAAATTCACAACACTTGCCACCAGAACAGGTTTCCCTGCCTTTTCTTCTGGATTCTTGTCACATGAAGTATTGCCTTACATCTCTTGACTTTTAGTCTATTAAATTCCTTGGGAGTTTGGTGTGTTTCTTGCATGCAGTATATTGTTGCAGTTTATGTCATGATCCTTCCTTCCAATCTCTCTTTTGACTGGGGAATTGAGGTCATGTATGTTATTGGTTATAACTCATATATGTTAGCTTATCCTTGTCATTTCATTTTCCCACTGTAGGTTCCCTACTTTTCTCTTTGATTAATTGCTTACTATGCTTGGTGGTTACTCTCTATTGTTCTTGAAATTGTGATAATTTTAAGTTCTTTCTAAAAAATCTTTTTTTTAAAAATATAAAACTATTTATTGACTGCTGTCCACCATTATTTACAATAAAGTAAACAATATACATTAGGATAACATTCTGACTGCCACAAAGATGTTTTTCTGGCTTCTGCTGAAAACAGTAACTTGAATACTGAAAAGATTGAGCCTACATGTAAGGAACAAATTGGGGTCAAGAAAAAACCTGCAGGTCAACAGTTTAGATTATAAGTTTGTCCACTCGTTTATTCTAGGTCCTAAATTGTGAATACTTCCAGCCACTCAGTAGGTTCCCATAGGACAAATCTTCTGACATACATGAATCCTGACTTTTGAGTGCAGATTTCAACTTGCTGTGAAGTAATGAGTCCTGAAGAACTTTTAAATGTTCCTTTGTTAAGTCTTCCTTTGCAAACTCAAAGAAACCAAGTTTTGACTTGCTACCTTGTTTCAGGTGGGTAAGTTTTTTTTTTTTTTTTTTCAGGACTGGGGTTCAAACTCGTGACCTTGCACTTGCCAGGCTGGCACTTGTGCCACGGAGCTATCTCCCCAGCTTGAAGTTGTTGGTAGAGATACATATGTAGTTTTTTTTCTCTTTTTTTGAGACTGGGTCTTGCTGTGCAGTTCAGGATGGTCTAGCACTCTCTTTGTAGCTCAGGCTGGTCTTGAACTCCCAAGACCCTGCCACTTCAAACTCCCAAGCGCTGAGATTGCAGCCATGTGCCACCATGCCTAGCTAGATAAGACTTTTTTTGGGGGGAGGGGGGGAGGATGTTTTGTAAGTAAATTGCATTTTTGTGACTAAAGACAGATACAGATTCTGATATGGCTGCTTTGAAGATATCTACTTTAAACTGCCCAATTAACCACACAAACATCTATTTAAAAGATCATGGCTTCAGGAAAATTTTCCATTTAACTAGAAGTGATTTCTTAGGTTGTTCAGAATGATGGCATCTCAGACATGAGGTTATCACCCATAGTTTTTGTGTTGCTGAATGTTTAAAAACAAAACAAAAACCACTTACGTAAGAATTTTATTTATACACACACAAACAAAAAACTCAGAATGGTCCTTAAGCATATAAGCTAAATCGTGACTTCTGATTTGGACTATGGACAATTCCCCACAGCACTTAGAGAAGCAGAGGGAATGTGCCAGGCTACCAAATGCTCCTTTTTGATAAAGGAGGTGACTACAAAGGCTTTATTTATTTGTTCAAAGTAACCAGTGTTATAGATGCAAAACAAAACCAACAACTCTCCCAAATGCTACTTTCAAAACTCACATATTAAACTTGATTTTCATTAGAATGTCTTTTTTCCACACTAGTAAATCAAAACCAAGACCCATATTATATATATATATATCAGTGATGTAAGTTACTGAGCTTCACCTTCTGGATAAGAATGCCAAGTCAGTCTCTCTTCATAAGAAGCAATCGCGATCTGAGGACATTTCCTATTGGACGCTTTTGCCGGTGCCACGACAGCCTCATCTGACTTTTTCCATCTCATGAGAAACATCAATTCTCCACTTCTACCGGTGGCACCAATTATTCGCTCAGGGTCAAGACCTCCAGCAAAACCTCCAGGCTTGTCAGCAGCCTCTCTTTTTTGCTTTGACTTGCTGTCATCAGATTCACTGTCAGATAAAGATTTTCTTTTGCACCATCTTTTTCTTTATCAGCTCTTTGCAAATTAAGAAAGGCTTCAATTAACTCTGAACAATCTCAGTTTTCTTCAGGTTCCCATGTATCGTCAGCATCTGCAAATCCCTTCCACGGCAGAAAATCCTCCACCTTCCCACTCACTGCATGTCGGTCCAGTACTTTTTGTACCACAAACTCTTCAGGTTCTGCTTCCTCAACTTTTTTACTTTTTCCATTTTGTTTCTTTCCCATTCTTTTGCAATGTAGTTTTATTGGAGGCCATTTTTTACTGCAGACTCGAAGAGCGAATATTCACTGCCTCTGATGCTTGGCCTCAGGTCAGGAGTCTCGCCTATGTGCTTGTAGCTCTACTTGCAGCCGAGTGCAGGGGGCTGACCTTCCTAGAAAATCTTTTAGTACTCTTGCTAGGGTTGATTTGGTGGCCTTAATTTTTTTCAGTTGTTCTTTATCATGCAAGTCTCTTATTTTCCATTGATTTTGACAGTTCTATATGGCACATCAATCTATTTTCCTTCAGGTATTGAAATACTTCACTGAAAGCTCCTCTTGACTTGATGATTTGTGTTGAGAAATCTGTTGTGATTCTGATGGGCTTTGCTTTAAAGATGATGTATTTCCTTTCTCTTATAGCTTTTAGTATTATACAATTGTGAATATTTGGGATCCTGATTATTGTATGTCTGGACATAGATTTACTTTGGTTATGAATAATTGGAGTTCTATGTGTCATTTATCTGTATGTCAGGTTTTCCCACATTTGAGAAATTTTCTGCTATTCTTCAAATAGTGTTATTTATGTCATTTATCTTGACTCTTCTTTGTTCGTACTTATCAGCCTTACACTGTTTCTTTCTGCATCATTTTGCAATTGCTATATTGTTATTTCCTGGTTCACTGTTATTTTTAAGAAACCTTCCCTTTCTTTTTTGTCTTTTTGAGACAGGGCCTCGCTATGCAGTTGAGGCTGGCCTTGAGCTCACTTTGGTAGCCTGGTCTCAAACTCGCACCAATCCTCCTGCCTCCGCCTCCCGAGTGCTGGGATTACAGGCCCGGCTGAAACCTTCCCTTTCTTGATCACTAGTTGTAATCCTGTCTTCAAGGTCTGAAAGTCTATCTTCAGTTTTGGTCAAGGAGTTTTACCACCTTTCAGTGGAATTTTAAATTTCTTTAATATCTCCTTGAATTTGTTCCATAAATTCTAATTCTTTAATATATTGTTGATTCAAGGTCTCCATCGTTTTCCTATGCTCCTGTTTTTTTAAAAAATTGATGTCTCATATATGCTGGACAACTCTTTCATAATATTTGTTATTTCTTTTTTTTAATGTGAGAGATTATTTCTGATCTGATGTGGTCTTTAGCCTCCAAGAGTTGTTTCCTTACCTCAGTTACTAATATTTCAGAGATTTTGGGTGTTGACGCCTTCTGAACTTGTTCTGGATAGGCTTGAGGTCTAAGATTGCACTTTGCCTCTACATCTTAATATTTTCTACTTGAAAAGCAAGGTGTGTGTGTGTGTGTGTGTGTGTGTGTGTACGTGTCTGTGTGTGTGCGTGCATGCACATTTGTGATGACCCATGTGAGTTTTAGTAGTAAGCATTTATCTGCTATCAAGTTATATCTCTAGTATCAAGCCCTCTAGGAAACGTCTGTTCTTCAGGGATATCTTGTCTTGCAGGAGATTCCTGGTTTGTGTCTTAAGAACATAACTTACCAATTAATTGGAAGATTGATGTTTGTTTCTATGCTTCTGTCCTCAATCTTCCGGTGTAAGATTGTGGTGAGGTTATTGCCCCCAGAGATTCCCAATATATTTAAACAAGGGGAAACAACTGATTAAAACAGATGTGACATCCTAGTTACACAGTATAATTAGCTATCATGATAGCATCAAGCACAATTTAGAAATTGATAAACTGTGGTAACTATTAATTTTGTACTTCAGATGAAAAGAGCCAAGTCTATAGCTACATAGCAGAACAAATTAGAAGTCTATAATTTCTAAATTAAAGAGTTTGTGTGTAAAGTGTTTCCCCTTGTTAGAGTATATTTACCCTAGATCTCTCCAGGTGAACAGTTTGTCTGATCCCAGGCATATTCATGCTGGCTTCCTGTCCTGTGTGGGGGTTGGGGGTGAGCCAGTCACTTCCTCTGGATGGAGGCTCCTGTGATGTCATAGGAGCAGTGGGTGGTATCTTTCCTTTCCCACAAGGCTCAGCTTGAAATATTTTTAAAGTATATCTGTGCTGATAGAATTAAGGGAAATACTAAAGGATTTTTCTGTCCAAATAAGGAAATAAAGCCAAAGCAAAAAGCCTTGATCACTGAGGAGACACTAAAACATCTTGATCAAGAGCAAATGTCATTCTGTGTGCCATAATTAGATGCTAGATTTTGGCCAGGGGTAGGTTATTAGAGTACAACCTGCTCTAAGCTTGACATTCTAGGAAAGCGGTAAAAAGCCCAAGGTTCATGACATCTCCAGGATTCTGGGAAAAGCAATTGCATAGTCATTCTGGAGTAAGCTTTCAAGCTCCCCACTGGTGAAAGTTAATGATGGTTTTCATTAAGCTCTGAGCTCAGGGCCAAAGATCACCAAGCACAGGAGCCAGCTTCCGCCCAGCAAGGGAAACATCAGGAAAGTCGTGATTTAAAGTCTTCAGAAATCTTCAGATATTAGGTATAGTAGAAATATAGTAGAATCACGTAAAAGTATATGAAAATTTTAGACTTTAATGGACAAGAATAAGTTTATCATGTATAGTAAGTTTTGAAGTGTAGAAAGGGAAAAAGAGTGGAATTTGAGATCACAAAAATGAACCACTAAGGGCCAATCAAAAAATGGCTAGGCAGGGGCTGGGGAGATAGCTGAGGGGTCTAAGCAACTGCCTGGCAAGTGCAAGGACCCAGGTTCCATTCCTGGGAACTGTGTGCCTTGTTGGTCCAGAACAGCAGGTGTGCCACGCCAGCCACTGAAAGTGGGTGTGGTGGTGCATGCCTATGTTGTCAGCTGTAGGGAAGTTGAGGCAGTATGATCACTACAAGCCCAAGTTGCATAGTAAGACCCTGTACCAAATAAATGAATAAACAAAAGTTTTTTTTTAATTAAAAAATAAAGGGTAGGCAACTCTAAAAGACAACTATGTTATATCTTCACATAGTCAGAAATAAAAATATGACAATTGAAATTTAAAAATAAAACAAGATATATAGTTTAAGCAGTAGAAAAGATATGCATTAATGAAATAATATACGGAAGGTCTGAAGCAAAACTCATAATATATTCTTTTAAGAAAAAGAAAGAAAATATTATTAAGTGAATTAATGTGGAGGAAAACTATGAATGTCTAATGTTTGTGTAAAAAATATCTCTAGAGGACAGGATAAAGACAAAAAAGTAAATATTAGATAATAATTACATCAAACACCTTTCAGAACTGAAAATAAAGCAAGAATTCATGGATATTAAGCTATATTTTATGACAAGTTAAAAACACTAAGGTAGAAAATAAAAACACTACAAAAATTACCAAACAAAAGCAAGGGCTTGAGGTTAAGAAAGGAGAAAGAAGTTCTCTTGTAAAATTAAACTAATATAGATTTCTCAAAGACTCAATGGTTGCCTGAAAAAGTGAAATATTTTGAAATTCATGGAATAAAATAAATGTCAATCTGAAATTCTTTCATTTTTAAATTAAATTTAATTTTATTTTGAAAAGTAAAAACAAAAGAAAAATAAAACAGAAAAAAAGAGAGAATAGGATAACATACAACAACACATATGTTATAGATTTTCAAAAGAGGAATAACTAATTAACAGTAGTTTATTTATTTATTTATTTATTTTTTGGTCTTTTCAGACAGGGTCTCACTATACAGTTCAGGCTGGCCTTGCGCTTACTCTTGTAGCCCAAGCTGGTCTCGAACTCACATCGATCCTCCTGGCTCAGCCTCCCGAGTGCTGGGATTATAGGCGTGCGCCACCACACCCAGTCTCAGTGGCCAGTCAGTGCCCGTGGGAGCAGGGCCAGTACAGCATGGAGTGCCAAGGATTGAACCCCAATCCCGTGTGTACTTAACCTGCCGAGCTTGCCAGCCCTGGGGGAAAATTTTATAACTTTGGCTTGTGCAATGATTTCTTACTTATATCTGAAAGCACAAGAGACAAAAGGAAAAATAAGACAAATTGTCAGGTAGCAACATGAAATAGTATTGAACTTTAAAGAACACCATGAAGAAAGTCAAAAGAAGCCTTCAGAAAATATTCTTCATATTTAATGTGAAACAAATCCTGTATATATATATATATATATATATATATATATATATATATATATATATGAAGAACTCTCAAAATTCAATAATACAAAGACAACACAGTGTTAAATAGAACATAAATATGCATTGCTCCAAAGAGCATACGCAAATGACCAATAAGTACATGAAAAAAATACTCAATGATAGTAGTTATTTGGAAATACAAATTGAAACCACAATAAGACATCACTTGACACCTATTCATTTAATTAGGATAAAAATTCAATCACAGTATGTGATGGTGAGCATGTGTGGAGAAATGAGAACGCTTAGGCACTGCAAGTGGAGTTGTGAGATGGTACAGACTCTGCTCTCTGAAAACTAGTGTGGAGGTTTCTTGGAATAGTAGGCATTGTCACGTGACCTGGAAAGTAAGTATTGCTACGTGCTCATTCAAACTTTGTACATGAGTACTCTATAGCTTAGCGAACTAAGCACTTAGGTAAGTGCAGGGGCCAGGGTTTGGTCCCGGGCACCGCATGCCGCGCGGGCCCCGCCCTCAGGAGCTGTGAGCCAGCGATGGAGTCTGGGCTTGGTGGCGTGCGCTTGTAATCCCAGAACTAGGGAGGCAGCCATCAGGAGGATCACTACCAATCTGGGCTGTGTAGTGAAGCCCTGCACGAAAAACGAACTAACTAAATAACCTTAAAAAATGTGTCATTATTTCTAATAGCTAAAAGATGAAAATAACTGAAATGCCCACTGACCTGCGAAAAGGATTTAATATTGTGGCATACTCATAAAGTAGAATTATTTTTTTTTTATCACAGAAGAGAATAACATTTGACGCGGGATAATTTCAGTGTGCCTTGAAGTATATGCTAAATCAGAAGAGACGATAAGAAGCCATTTGAGAGTCCATCTAGATAAAATGTACAGCCGGGCGTGGTGACTCACACCTGTAATCCCAGCACTCTGGGAGGCTGAGGCAGGAGGATTGGTGCGAGTTCGAGACCAGCCTGGGCTACAAAAGTGAGCTCAGGACCAGCCTCAACTGCATAGTGAGACCCTGTCTCAAAAAGACAAAAAAAAAAAAAAAAAAAAAAAAAAAAAAAAAAAATGTACAGGGGAGGCAAAAAATATTACTAACGCTGGGAGCTTGACGAAGATAGACATACAATTTGTTTTTGTCATGATAAAACATGCTAACATTACTTGTACCATTTCGTGTATGTAGTAAAATTATTTGAAAGTGACCGAAAAGTGCTGAAAAGTGACTGAATTATATATATATATATATATATA
>PVJA010016542.1:0-43252 GCA_004027025.1 Myocastor coypus
CCTAAATTTTTGTATAATGGTGTAGCTATCTAATCATATCTTTATTTTGGTACAGGGAATTTCACTTGAGACCTTGTACTTGGCAGGCAGACACTTGTCTGCCTACTTAATCATATCTAAATCAGAAAAAGATAAATGCATCTGAATAGATGTTAGTCACTACCAAAGAAACATTGCTTTCTTTAAGCACTGAGCACTAATATGATGTTATAAATTTATTTTAAAATATCTGTTTTGAATTCTTTCAGATTAACATTAACACTTTCCTGCCCAATGGATCTTAAGAATTTTCCAATGGATGTTCAAACATGTATAATGCAACTAGAGAGCTGTAAGTATGCACTTAGTTTTTCTACTTTTACAAGTGTAAAAGTACTTGTATGATAAATAGAAGCATTGATGACTTGATGTTTTATATTTTGCTTACATATTTACTAAAAATGTCCTGTTTTAATGAGTTCTTAAGGCAGTGATACCAACACTTACACTTTGTACTGTAAAAAAGTTGAGAAACTAGAAATAAGTTTTTAAATTTGAAATTAAATGTGTTTCTCTGTACATATCATCAAGACTGAAAGGGCAGTGACAATTTATAAAAACTGCCATTTATTTCTTGAATCCCTACTCTTTGTTAGTAAAATCTGAAGGGGTGAACAGCAGGACTGATACAGCTCTGCAGTACGCAAAGCTGTCGCTAGATGGCGGGCCAACCTCGTGGGGGGACAGGACTCACTCCACCATCCCCATCCTCTGGGGTTTTCCTGAAGGAGTACGAACAGCTGTTTCTCTCTCATAATCCGAGCTTGTTAAAGGCAAAAGGGCTTGTCTTTATAAATAGCTCTTAAATAGTAAATAGAGACACGGATAAAATAGTCAAGTAAATGAGAGAAAAGTAAAATTGAAAGAGCTACCAACAATAAAGGGAAAAAGAAATGAAAGATTCCTAGCAGTACAGAGTTTCACTGGTAGCAGGAAGAAAGGGCAGCTGGAAGAGAGGGTGATTTGGTATCTTGGCTGCAATGCTAGTGTATAGAGGAACCCAAAACCAAAACCAAACGCATGCAAAGCAGTCTGCTGGTGTGCACTAATTACGAAGCCAGTGATGCTGGGCATCATTCAGGAGGCAGAGATGAACTAGTTAAGACATAAGTCACAACAAAATTGGTCATTTCTGTGGCTCTTGATTAATTTAACAATAAACTACAGTTATCTAAGAAGCTTTTGTAATACTCTAGCAAAAAGAATAGAAACAGAGATAAAGTAAATTGATATGGCAAGTAGAAATTACAAAAAGGTTAACACAAATAGGTTCCAAAGGCACTCACAGACTGTATTGTTTTTAGCTTCTAGGAATGTTGACAAAAATTCTGTCCTAAGCCATAAAGGAAGATTCAGGAAATTCTTATAAAATTATGAAGGCTTGGTTTTCACTACATGTTTTACCTTTGAACCCCAATTTTGGTGTGTAACTGCTGCTTGGGATATATGATAGTAAGTGACCTTTGTAATGAACAGTGAACTTCTATGCAATCACTAAGGTTCCTATTCAAGATGGCTGTTTTAGTTTGCTAAGATTCAGATCCCATTGTATGATGCTTTTGTAACTTCACCAAGTAAAACATATGGCTATCATTTCTCTTTTTTTTAAGAATTTTTTAAATTTTATTTATTTTTTTTTTCCTTGTTTCAGAACCTTTGTTTATTCACTCATTTTTATGGCCGGCTCAGCCCGCCCCGAGGGCAGCGCTGGCGCAGCATGTGGTGCCGGGGATCGAACCGCGGTCCCTGAAGCCGCCCAAGCTTTCCCAAGCAGGCTCTTTAGACCACTGAGCCATCCCGCTGGGCCCTCAAAAAACAAAATTGTGTTAGTATCCAGGTTTTGTCAGTGCGTTTATACATCATGTATGTTGACCCATAATGAATGACTGTGCTATAAGTGCACAAAACATACTTACATTTCCACTTACATTACACCCACAAAGGCATTTACAAACCTGTATGCAGCAACAGGGATAAGGAAAAAACTCATTATTTAATTTTCAGTTTTTCTTTTACATTTTGAAGAGGATTTCTGAATTGACAAATATTTTCCTAACTGCAGTGAGACATGTAGGAGGTCTAAAGCATAATTTGTTAGATAAACTATTATAGGCAGAAGATTGAATCAAAGATAGTACAAGACACATAAGTTATGATCACTCTATACAGGGTCTGCTTCTGTAGTTTACATCAAAAGATGATAGACAGGTGAAAGATAGATAAATGCATAATAAAAAGAAAATATCACCAATATGTAAAATTTAAAGCAAATTTGATTATTTTAGATTGAAAGGAAAAACTTTAATTCAATAAATAAACACTATTATACTATCTTCCATAAACCATGCCTTAAATTCCTGAAATTATCCCCCAAAATGTGGGCTGAGGAACTTTATATAACTTTGCAAAAAATAACAATCAAGCTTTTAGAAAAATTCTGAAATATAACTTAAAGAATTTTTGCATATAAATAGTTAAAGAGGGAAGATATTTTCACGGCGTTTTTGGAAAATAAATAGCAAAGGTAATGGAAAATTTTTTATTATTTACTTTTCCAACTGTATTTCAAAACCAGGCATGACATTACACAGAGCAGATACTTGGAAATTACTCTAAGCTTAGCTAAGGCAAAAGACAGGGTTGTTGATGAATTTTCACATTTATTTCCTATTATTCTCAACTGTTTTCCAAACTCCAAACTCTTTCCTAACTGAAATGTGTTGGTGTTATTCAAAATAATACTGTGCTTTTTGCTGCCTAGTCTAAGATACAGATGGCTATCATTTTCTAAGTATTTGTTACTGGAGTCCCTGTCACTGCAGTTTTGATAGGAAAAAACAGTTCTCATGACAAAATAGTCTCTGTTGAACCAGATATTTCTAAAATATTGAATATTTCATCCTACATAAAACCAATACCCGCTATCTTCTAATCTGTCTGTGTCTTTGTAGGTTGGCTTTTCTGATTATCAGATATGTCAACTATATGGTAAAATAATAAATATATGACAGTTACCAATCCTATCAAGGATGCTCCAATAGATTCCTATTTATTTTCCACACCACTTGATTTAGCCCTATCCACAATATCATGAAATAGGTTTTATTTCTATTCCCAGATTACCAAATAAGGCTTACGGATTAAACACAATGGCCCAGACTGGATAGCTAGAAGTTGAACAGAGGGAACTGTTTTGGTTTAATAGTTTGCAAACTTACTGCACAAGCATCAGTCATATTTAAATTTATCTGACGATCCAGGTGTGGTGGCGCACGGCTATAATCCCAGCTCCTGGGAGGCTGAGGCAGGAGGATCAGTGTGAGTTTGAGGCCAGCCTGGGCTACGAAACTGAGCTCAAGGCTAGCCTGAACTGCATAGCAAGACCCTATCTCAAAAAGACAAATAAATAAATAAATAAATAAATAAATAAATAAATAAACAAACAAATTAATCTGATGGATTCTAAAAATTTATATAGAGTAACTCTGGTATTTTAAAATTATTTTTAATTTTAAACATATCCAGTGCATAATACTACTAGGGCTATGGCGCTTGGCAAGACTTTTCCTTTGTGATCCTAACTGAGCTCTTGTTCACTTCTTCCTCCTGCTTTTCTTGCTCACAGATCAAATCTATTCTAGAACTGTATGCGTTTATTGTTTGGTGTTGTTTCTAAATTACTTAACCTACCTGTTAATGATTGAATGTATTCTCAGGTAATCTTTCAACAGCTCTGGAGATCTTTTTCACCCAGCTAAGACTCTGTATTGCTTCAGCAGTCTAATATACAAAATATTTTCACGTCCTCTAATTTTATTTTTCTACAGAGAGACAAAGGAAATTAGAAGGTAATATAGTTCTTCTTCTCCCCAGTGTTGCTTCCCTTTCCTCTTACTTCTAGAATCAATGGACCCCTTTCTTGTTTGTATCTTCAATTTAATGATAGTGAAATTAACTGCATGGCCTCAGTGCATCAAGAAAATATTAACTATTTTGGACGTTCTAGTTGGCTTATTCGACAGCAAATAATGTTTGCCTATTTATTTCAACAGTGCACTTTGATATCACTAATAAGGCCAGTGCAATCCTAAAGAGAGATAAAGTTATGTTCTTCTCTCTGCTTAAAATATGTTTCCTGCAGATCTATGCATACCTTGATCCCTCGCGTCCTTCACCGGGCCACTTCTAACCATCTTTTCACAGCTCTCTGCACCCTCTTGCTCCCATTCTATTATATTGAATTTCCCTCACAGTGCTTATCACTCTCTGAAATAGCAGTTTGACTTTTCTGTTTGCCACTCCCTTCGCACTCGCTGTATATTCTCTCTTGCTTACCACTTCCTATCACTAGAAAAGCTTGTGAAAATTAAGACAATCCCTTTTTTCTCCCTTGTTCAATGCAATAAATATCATGGGCATGTCTTTTACAATGAAGTTTATCTAATCTCATTTTGATCAGAATTAATCTGAAGATTCATTGCAGATTAACCAGAACATGCATCCTTGTGGCTGCCTGAAACCCCTCTTTGCTAGAGTAGTGAGGAAACTACCAAGGCAAGGCCATAGACTCCTCATAGCCCTACTTTCAGCTCTGGGTGATACCCCAGTATGAAATCTCAGCAGACCCTTAAACATTGCCATGCGTTGACAGCTACTATATTAAAGAAGGAATTCAGTAAGATGCCACCAGTCTTTGCATAAGAAACCACATAAACTATGTAAATCCATTAATTTTTCAGAGGCTGAGTTGTTTCTTTTGTAAACCAGTAAACTACATTAGATGTAAGCAAAGGTTACATCAACTCTAAGAATCCATAAATCATTTAAATGCACCAGATCAAATATCTGATATGCTAATTAAAGAACAGAGCCTCTAGAAGTCATGGAAGATCACAGTGAGGATCAAGAGGAAAAGAAACTCAAATCAGTAAACAAAATAATATTGATTATATAATAACAAAATAATAACAAAAAATAATAACAACAACAATAATAATAAAACAATAACAGAATATAATTAACAATAATTATAATAATAATAACAATGAAAGAATAATAACACAAACAATAAAAAATGAAATCACTCAAAATAGAAAATGAAAAGATGAAAAATATGTGAGTAAAAGCTTTGGGTTAATTATTTTAAAGTAAATGGTATAGAGGGTGGTGGAAGAGCTGTAGCAATAAATGAGAAAGGTATGCTTGACAAGTCTGTTTGTTAAGAAGGCAGCACCGAGGAATGGCAGCTCACAATGGCCAAGGCTTGGAGCGCTTACATTTTGCCGGTTCCTGTGAGGAAGGCATGCTCCTAGTGCCTCGCAGCTGAGTCCTGCTGGCTGTGTGACAAGCATCCCTCTGGTGTCCTCACAGATGTGGAAGTCTCTGTAACATTTAAAAAATGCCTTGTCAGACTTATGAGATCTCAGAGGTCCCCAGAGCCTATTTCTTCTCAGAAGGCCCAAGAGGTCTGTTTCGTCCCAGGATCAATTCCTAGAAATTCATTGATGTCTCTGAGCTTTGGGTGAGGGAAAAAGCAAAATTCTGATGCAGATCCAGGGAATGCACTTGGCAAAAATAAGGGATGTTCATGGCCAGGCCTGCTAAAATTGCATTTAAAAAATTATTTATATGCGTTTGCAATTCCTAATGGATACTTCCATCATGGGGAGTTGGTAGGGTGAATCCTACATTTCACTGCTTGTACTTTTTTTCTTAGCCCACCTCTCTGTATCCCCAGATTCCTTTCCCATCTTCTGTTTCACGCCATGCATCTTTCATTTTGCACTTTAAATAATTAATACTTTGGATTTCTCCTGAGATACTTAACTGCGTCTCATTTATTCCACTTAGCGTATGGTCTCTATGTGTAGCCATTTTCCTAAAACTGACTCAAATATGTCCTCCACAACTTAGTAGTATTCCATTATGTGTATATACCCAGAAGTTGTTGATTTAAAACAACATAATTTGTGAGTCACAAATATGAGGATTTTTTGCAATGCTTTTATGCATAAATACTGAACAAACATAACATAAGAACAAGTTACAATATTTTCTAAGAATGACTTTTTTTCTGAGTCAAATAATGATCTCACAAATTTTCACATTATATCTATTTTGGAAATTATGGAACATTGGTGAGAAGTTAGGACACAGAAAATGGAAAAAAAAAAAAAAAAAAAAAAAAACCTTCCTTGGAAGGATTCAATATAATCATTTGTGATAGCATTTCTACTCTCAACCTAATTATAATCACTGCTTCCATAATCTCCACAAAAAAAATATTTATGATATAGCTATCAAATGCAAAATCTCTCCTAGTCCAAAA
The DNA here is from genome assembly GCA_004027025.1 of Myocastor coypus. Lineage (NCBI taxonomy): Eukaryota > Metazoa > Chordata > Mammalia > Rodentia > Myocastoridae > Myocastor > Myocastor coypus. Next base: position 6,368 of record PVJA010016542.1, read on the forward strand.
TTGGATTTTCATGTTTATGTGATATCAGCATATATCAATTTATCATATATCAATTTCTGATCTAAAAATGTACATTACAATACTACTGATGATTTAATAAAATTATAGTAAATATTTAACATGTATAATTAGCAGGATACAATCATAATTTAAATAGAATACAATTTTGGAAATGTGTTCATCTGCAATGAACAATTTTAGACTTTCAAATAGTGAGCTTTCTTGATGTCATGTTTCCATCTAAAAGATACAATATTTAAAAACATTCCAACTTAAATAACTTACATTATTACAATAGTATCTTAAGTCTCCTATTTTGAAGATACACCACTAATTTTGCAGTATGATTAATTTGAAGGGATGAAATAGAATTATGCAGTGTCTAAATATTTACATAGTTTTCTGTTCAAACACTATTGACATTTTAGTTGCACATATTTTATTTACTTTTGGCTCCAAGTGTGGTACCAACTATCTTTACTCTGGAAATAGTCTGCTTCGACTAAGTTTTACTAATAATTAAAAAGATGCATACTGTGTTAATACATATGAAATAAGCAATGTGGTTTGATCTGTCTGATAAATTATAAAATGACAATTCATATTAACTTCTGGATTTCTATCAATGCTAACTCATTTTAGCTTTCATGATCTAGGATGTTAAATATGAATTTTGGTATTTGAAACCTGCCCATTACCATGTTGCTTACCTTCTTTTGAACCTTATATGAATAGTTCGCAATGATAAAGGATAGCTCACCATTAAGAAAGACTGCACCAAAATTGTATGGTTTCTTTTTCTTAAATACTTAAGCTAGTAAATCGTGGTCTAGTTTAACTTTCATAGTATTATTAATACTAATGCATGACATTCTTCACGTGCTTCCCAAAGCCAGAATCCTCACTGGGATTCTTGCTAGCATGTAGGACTTCTCTAGGCTTTTCTTCTTGCATGTAAATAAAGGTGCTGAAGCACTAGACACCAGAAGCCCAAGAGGGGCATCTTTCTCTTCTCTCCTCGGAACAGTATCCACCTTTATATGGCAGATTGATTGGCTCACAGAGCCTTTGTCAGCATTTGAGACCTATCAAGCGTTATTTCACAAACGAGCAGATCGTAATCTTCAGCCTTGAAGGTTGGCAGTAGATATAAGATATTTCCTCCCAACCTGAAGTTTATTGTAAAGTGATAGGCAGAATCCTTTTATAATCTCTCTAAACGCATAAATATAACCAACTAAAACATCTTTTCTCCATTAAAATGGGCTCACACTCAAGTCTTTTTTCTGATCTTAACTGACATTTTCTCACAAGATTTTTTAAGACTATGACACATGTCAAGCACATGAAGGTTTGAGAGATATGAACAAAGTTGTTGGGTGATAATAAAAATAATTTATGAGTTAGCAGCTATATCTTCATCTTTGCCCCTAAAGAAAGACATAAAATTTATACCTTCATTAAATACTGGTGTCTCAGATCTTCAAAAAGAAGTTTAAGCCAAGGAATGTGAGATAATGGCCATAGGTCAGTTTACTAGAAAGCCTAAGAGACAGAATAATTATTAAGAAGACATGTAATTATTTAATTTAGTAGACATATAACTCAAATGAAACCACATGTAACAGCACGAGTTATGGCAAAAGAATTCAAATTAAATACACAAATTGTAAATATAAAAGGCTTTAGTTAAATGTATTTTGACATAGCAGTTGTTCCTTGTCAGGTCAATAACATTTACTTGAGTAATATTTCTCCTAGCAATGGTCAGCATGTGCCGAGAGTGAGTCATTTTTTCTTTTTTAAATTATTGCTGCATATTAAGAACATAAAAATTTGCAAACTAGGTCACACTAGAAATCTCTGTCTTTGGATAATTTTTGAGGTAGCTGGGATAAATATGATTCCAATTTTCTTTTAAAACTAAATGCACATTGATAGTTTATTTATAAATCTCTGTACTCATTTTGAGTTTAGATATATTTTCAGTCCATAAACCCTTTTTACATACTTTTATATACCAATATCAATTTTATGAAGTATAAAACAATAACCTTTTGATTATTATTAACCGGGGCTGGCTCAGCACGTGGTACTGGAGATGGAACCGTGATCCCTGTGGTTACCTAATCTTGCCTAAGCAGATTTGTGTAACCTTTTAAGCTACTTTTAACTATTAGAGATTATCTGCTTTTAACAGTGGCAATGTACTTGAATCATGCCTTCCAAGTCAGAACACTTTCTTTTCTTTATGTTTTTTCAAACTATGGGATGCTTCTTTGATGTAGCCTGTAAGACTTAAATTTTAAGGCTATAATATTTCTATTTTAAAAAATTTGCTTTAGTATGTTTGTGGAATATAATAAATATATTCACTATGGGAGATAGAAACATATGCATATTTCATTCTTTTTAAAAATTGTTTTATAATTTAAGGAAAATAAAAAATAGTAATAAAACAGAAAAATTACAAATGATACAGAATTTTACCAAACAAAATGATATGAGTTTCACAGTATTTATTATAATGCATAATGTTGTCTTCAAATCAGTTGTTTATATTATCACAGATATTCTTACAAGTTCAGAAGAAAGAGAAAAAGAAAAAATTGTGTAAGAAATTAAGAAGAAAAAAAGCAAAAGATGAATTTTTAAAGAGGAGACAAAACAAATTAAGCATTAACTATACCTTTCCATAGACTACCAGAATTCCCAGTACAGTTGTTCAAACCCTGCTGCCTACATACACGGATATACCTCTTTCCCCAACTCCCTCTCCTGTCCTGCTCAACTCAGTAACTTTTTCCTTTTAAATGGTTTAATTCCCTTATCCTGGTATCTGCTGTACCTTTCAGCTTTTATTTTCTCTTTCATGTTCTCACACTAAGGAGATAAGGCAGTGTTGCTCATTTTGGTTTGATTTATTTTGCTTAAGAGGATACATAGCATTTTTTTTTTTTTTTTTTTTTTTGCCGAATGAGGGATTGAACTCAGGATGCTTCACTTGCCAACTAAGCACATATAACTCATTTTGATCCTCTTATTTCTTCTTTCTCTCATTTGAAAATTGTTCCTACTGGGGCCAAGGAGATAGCTCAGTAGGATAAGCACTTGCCTGGCAAGTGCAAGGTGCTGTGTTCAATCCCCAGGACTGAAAAGAAAAAAAAAAAAAAAAAATGGTTCCTACTGTTTAAGTTAGAGAAGTTGAAGAATAGAAACCAAAAGACAGTAATATATGCATTAGCCTCAACTCATGCTACTATTCAGTAGTATTACCTTTTTTCTTTGTTTCATGACCAGTTGTCTTCCATTCCCTTTCTCTTTCTTCTCTCTATGTTATTTATGTGCAAGTAAGCATATATGCATATGTTTGTATGCTTTGTATGCTTATGTATATGCACTGTATGTAATTATAAACGTAAAGTACCTCAAAAAATACATGAAGTTTAAAACATTTTTACATAAAATTCATGCTGACTTTGCCATTGTACTCCAGATTTAAGTATTTTGTCTAATCTGATAGATATGAAATTATATATAATTCTATTTTGTGTCCATATTTTCTATATTGTCAGTAACTATTACTGTTTTGCCTGAAAATATTGTTTAAACTTTCACTCAATTCTTTTTGACATTATCTTTCCCTCTTTATTTTATACAGACTGACATGATAACATTATTGTTTCTTTCAATACAAAATTACAACATATTAATATATTGTGTATTTAATACAATATATTAAATATAAATATTTATACATTATTATAATATATTGTATATTTAATACAATATAATATAATTATTTTTTCACTTAAATTGTTGCATAAAATTCCCCTGTACAATACGTATCAAATCTAGTTGTGGCAATACATATCAATATTAAAAATGTATTTTAAACCAGAACTTTCATAGCAGATTGCACTTATATTTTAAGTATATTTTATTTTTTGTGAAACACTTTTTTCTCAGTAGGAAGAAATCTCGCTCATAATCATTATGCAGTACCAGGGATTGAACTCAGGACCTAGAACTTGCCAGGCAGTTGCTTATGTCACTGATCTAACTCCCCATCCCTACATATGTCTGCTACTGGGCTTTGTTCTGAAACTTCTGCCTACTTTTCAATCCTTAAAATCACTTAAACACTACAATACTACTTGTATGTGTTACACTCTATAAGGAAAGTCTGCCTTTTCCTCATAACTATGTTTGATCACTATGTAGTTTATACTTCAGATTAATTTCCAGTTAAAAATTACATAGAGATTTTCATGTAAGTTGCTTTGACATTTAAACTGATTTTGCTAAAATGTATTCGTAAAATTGCATTCTCTTACCCAAATTAATGACATTTCACTGCTTATGGCAATCCTATTTTCTGCTTTTCAATAAAATTATTTAAGTTTTACATCTATCTGTAGCATATTCCTACACGTGCATTCAATATTTTCCCCAAGAATAAAAATTTGTTCATGTTAATTTGAAATTAGAAAATGTAAATACCAAGGAGGGGAAAAGCTGGGTTGAATGGGACTTGCAAACCTAGCTTTTCTGAAGAATCTCCACACTGATTTTCATAGTTCTTGTACAAGCCGACAATCCCACGAATAAGGCAGAAAGGTTTCTTTTTCCCAGCAGCCTCTCTAACTTTTGTTATTAGGTTGACTTTTTTTTTTTTTTTTTTTTTTTTTTTTTTTTTTTTTTTTTTTTTTTTTTTTTTTTTTTTTTTTTTTTTTTTTTTTTTTTTTTTTTTTTTTTTTTTTTTCTGTATGGTTGTCTCACCCTGCCCTGGGGGCCGGGGCTGGCTTAGCACGTGGTATTGGAGATGGAACCGTGATCCCTGTGGTTACCTAATCTTGCCTAAGCAGGCACTTCAGACTGCGGAATCATCTCACCGGCCCCTGTTTGACTTCTTGATGATAACCACTTTTTCTAGGGTGTGATGGAATCTCAATGTTGTTTTAATTTGCATTCCTCAAGTGACCAACAATGTTTAATGTTTTTTCATATAATTATTTTACATTTGTATTTCTTCATCTGAGATATATATTTATCAGAAATGCTCATTTTTATACTGGGTCTTTAAATTTGAGTGGTCCAATTTTTTAACCTCATTATATATTCTAGATAGAAGTATGAAGGACAGGGACCAGCGAGATGGCTCAGGTGGTCTAATGTGCCTGCTTAGGCAACTTCAGGGACCCCAGAACTTCAGTTCCATCCCCAGCACCACATGTTGCAGTGGCACCACCCCAGGGCAGTCTGAGCCAGCCCTAATATATATATATATATATATATATATATATACATACATACACACACACACACACATACACACACACACAGAGAGAGAGAGAGAGAGAGAGAGAGAGAGAGAGAGAGAGAGAGAGAGAGAGAGAGAGAGAGAGAGGGAGAGAGAGAGAGTCAGCTAAATATTTTCCCTTTGTGGATTTTCTTTTTATTTGTTGATTTTTGAGGTATTTCTGTGCGGTTTGGTTTTTGTTTATGAACTCTCTCCCTGCCCCCGTCTTCAAGATTTGTACCCACTTTGTCCTCAAGTAGATTGTGTTTCTGTTAATTTTTAAATCTTTGATCCATTTTGGATTGTACTTTATATATAGTCATGGACATGAGTCTATTTCAGTCTTTGGCATGTGGAGAGCCAGACTTTTGGCATCATTTGTAAAAGAGGCCATCTATCTTCCAGTATACCTATTTGGTGCTTTTGTCAAAGATAAAGTGGCTGAGTGCATTTGTAGCTATATCTACATCTTCTAATATGTTTCATCAATTCTCAGATCTGCTTTTTTTCCAGTATCACGCTGATTTTATCACAGTACTTTGTAGTATAATTTCAAGTCCAGCATTGTGATGCCTTCAGCCTTTCCTTCTTTGTATGAGATTGCTTTTGCTAGTCTGGATCTCTTTTGGTTCCACGAGAATTCTAAAAATATATTCTCTACATCTGTGAAGTATACCAGTGGTGTTTCAATCATGATTGCACTGAATCTGTATTACAATTTTGGAGTTTGGCCATTTTTACAATGGTGGCTTCTCTCAGGAACATGTCCCATTGAAGCCAGATATTCCCCTCCTGGGTATTTTTCCAAAAGAACTGAAAACATCATACAACAGTGATATATGTCTACCTCTGTCATAACAACAAAATCTGTCATAAGTAAATCTTAGAAACAACCCAATTGCCCATCAGCTAAGGAATGGATAAAGGTATGTGGTATTTTCACACAGTGAAGTATGACTCAGATATAAAAAAGATGAACTTGGGGCTTTTATAGATAAGTGAATACAGCAAGAGACTATAGTTGCCAGTGAAGAAAATAAGACTGGTATATATAAAACTTGTATCATTTTGCTAGTGTAAAAACCAGAATGAGTAAATAAAATAGGAAAGGTGCAATACTTACTATTACAAGGAAAGAATCTGTTTAAAGGGAAGGAAATACTATGATGAGGAAAAGGGTAAAAGAATGAAAGAAACAAGGGAAAAGAAATACACAATAGCTTGGATAATTGTGCTGCCAATTTCTGCTGACAGGAGCAGTTGATACAATGCCTAATTTTTGTTCTACTTTTTAATTTCTTATAGCTTTGTTGCCAATTATGCATGACTAGATCTTGTAATCTAAACAACTAATTTGAACACAGCATTATGCAATGTAGCAATTGTTTAATTCCTATTATTTTGTTTACTGAAATTCTGTATGATTTCTAATTTTCTTACTATTTCTTATTTCTCTTGAAAAATAAAAAGGTAAGAAATATTTAATAACAAAAGCCACAATTTTCCATTTTAAAAGAAAATATGATAGTAATATTTGTGATCCCTTTTCTAAAGGTACTAGATTTATAATTTTACTGTTGAAAATGTGTGCAAAGGCTTAAAGCTAGAAAATATACTCAGTATATTATAGACATAAATTCACAATGGCAATGCTTAAAATAGAAAATTTTCCAAAGCATGTATTCAGAGAAAGAAATGGATTGAAAGGAACGTGTTTCAGGTCCTGAGGACACAACACTGTTCCCCTCAGGCTGACATTCAAGAACATGAAAACAAGGTTGGGGAGATAGCTCAGCAGAATAAGCACTTGCTTAGCAAGTACAAGGTCCTGAGTTCAATCCCCAGTGAAAAAGAAACCATGTTTTAGAGCTCTTGATGGAGAATCTTGTACTGTTGCCTTTATCAAATCAGCAGCCTTATAAAACAAAAGTATGTCACTGCAGCATGTAGGGATGGATAGGTTAATGGATGATAGAAAAGATGGGCTAGATCAGTAACAATTCAAATCAATCATCTTATAGTGGAGTAAAGAATAGAGCAGCAGCCGGGCGTGGTGGCTCACGCCTGGAATCCCAGCACTCGGGAGGCTGAGGCAGGAGGATTGGTGCAAGTTCGAGACCAGCCTGGGCTACAAAAGTGAGCTCAGGACCAGCCTCAACTGCATAGCGAGACCCTGTCTCAAAAAGACAAAAAAAAAAAAAAAAAAAAGAATAGAGCAGCAAAACATAGTAGGTTGAAGTGGCTCATTTCTTTTATACTTCCTTGAGAGAACTTAAGCTGCACCATCTTATTACAATGGCTATAGAATGTAGGCAACATAAATATACTATAAAAGGTAAAAGAATGATATCCCGATTATTTAAATTACTGTATTATGTTAGCATTTATTTTAATGGACAGGTTTTTTATTAATGGATGAGTAAAGAAGTTCTAAATTAACTTTAAATACAAGTATAATCCTTTCTAAAATATAGATATAGTTATATTAAGGGAAAGCAATTTGAAATATTTTTAAAGTTGCAATACCTATTGTTAAATTTGAACTTCTTAACTCTGAAAACTGGTTCTGTTGCATAAACATTTTAAATGGAGAAAAGTTTCTCTTTTTGACTATAAAAAAGGAAGAAATAGAAATCCTGAGAAAATGGAAATCCTTGAGACTGTAAATCCTTGAAAAAGACTGAATTACATTGAGTTGGTAAATTTATGATCTCCCTTGAGCCCACTTCAGTTAGCTGCAGCAGAAAAAGCTTCCCAAAGTAAAAACAACTGAAAATGAACATTGCTTTGATTTTTCAAACAAAATATGGTATATACGTATTTCAACCTCATAAAATATAAATAAATGGTAGTCATACTTGCAGACATAGTCTTTGAAAGACTTTGAAGGCTTTTTTGTAGTTCTAGTGCCTTACATAGTTACTTGTGTTGAATAAACATCCAGTAGGTATTTAATCATTTAATGTGGTACATTAACTTCAGGGCCAACTCCAATGATGTATCTTTTAATAGCATTTGAACTTGAATGTAATCCAACATGAATTCATCACATAAAAACACATGTATGCATAGCCCTCTTCCTCTTCTCCATCTCCAATTGAAATGTGGGAGAAACCATTATCTACCACATACTTACTTAGGTAAAGAAAAATACAGCATGGAGTAAAACTAATAATAAAATAATAAGTCCCTTTCCTGAAGTTTATATTCCAGAAGGTAAATTAGAAAGACAAAAAAATCCAATGAACATGTAAAATGTTAAATAAAAATACATACCTTGGAGAAAAGAGAGAAAAAGAGGTATTGGAGACATAGTAAATTAATCTTATTAGATGATCACCTGCTGAAAAGATACGAAATGTGAGGTGTAAGAAAACAGTGGCATAACTATCTACTTATAAATGAGTAACTAAAATTTTCTGTAACTTTGGTTTCCTATAAAAATATAACTAGGCAACAATTTTGAAAAAATGGTCCACTGAAATATTAACTCTAACCTACATTCCTAGTGAGCCATTACAGAAAAATGTAAAGGTCTTTGTTTTATTTGAATTCTCAGGTAAACAAATAAATTTTTAATGTTAAGGACAGTAGATTTTTCAGATAGTTTCAGTTTATGATTGAAAATTTTAGCACAGAACTCTTTATACTCTTTTAAGTTAGAATTCAATTATCCATCTTGTAGTTAGAATGGATTATTTATCAAAGAACAGGTTTTAAAATCATGCTATGATCTTTTGGAAAATTTAAGTCTGATGTGTTACTCAGATTTTCCAAGTACATTTTATTGTTCAATATCAAAATTTCACACCTGTTAGTATCACCACTGAGCTCATCAAAACAAACCTAAGCATTAGAATGTTACTACATTCATTGAGTAATGACAATTTTTCCAAAATATTAATTTTCCTTTGAGTGATCAGAACTTATTATTGGAAAGAAAAATTGACAGTAATTCAGTTTCTCCATGTGGAAGAAAATGGCCTGGCAAATTCCTAGGCATAATAGAGTTTTCCAGTAAATTTTCAAGTAAAAACAGTTCATTAGCAAAGATAACAAAGAAACAACAGCTGGTTCAGCTTGAGATTCAATCACACTGGTGCTGTTGCTTCAAAGAACCATTATGATATAAAATATGATTCAGAATTTTATATAGACTTTCTAATTTGGCTTTCAGAATATTAAACAACATTTAAATAAAGGCCTAGATTTAATAAAAATAGTATTTGTTTCTCTTTTATTAAGGATCAAATATATTTCTATATAAAACTGGCATTGTTTTTACTGCAAGATACTGCTTTATCAAGAGTAAAGAATACTCTTAAATTGAAGTGGCATTTTTTATGAGAAACATCAGTAAAGAACATCAGCACAGTCTGATGCTTCTATCTTTATTTGTGCTAAAGCCGTGAAAATTTAACTCACCATTGATTGTGTAATATCAATGTAAATGTCAAAACAATGAAAAGGCAAGCTATGCTTAATTATGACTATCAAAATATTTTTAAATTTATTATCCTACAAAATGATTATGCTACATGGATAGGCCTTAAGAATGATTTTTGCAATGTCATTCTCTTGTTCAAAAGATTCCAATGACCTCTTATGCTGTCCAGCTTATTTAGGACAGGCAGCACTCACACTCTTAATCTTAGGGCTCCTGGCCTATCCTTACACCATGAATCAACCCTAGTCTCACACACTCTAGATTCAGCCATGGCTGCAAAAGTTCCACCTATGACTGCATGAGGCTTTGAGTGGTTATCTAGGCATAAGCCATAACATCCCACCCCTGGTTTCTAAATACTCATGTGTATCTCTTTATATTAAAAAGGGGAGGGGGGATTTAATCCTTCTCTAAGAATTACCAATGTCTTAATAGTTTAAGCACTGTTGAAAATTCTAAGTCAGAAGTCTTCTCTGAGATTTAAGGCAAACTCAGCTACAAGCTCTTATACTAATGAAAGGCAAGTTCAACAATCAATGGCACAAGATAGACAATTGCATTTTAAATTACAAATAGAAGAATACAGGGGAATGAGATCAGGCTATAAAACTCAGCATATCAAACTTTAAGCCCTGTAGATACAAATGAAATATCTCACGCGATCTGTGAACTCTAAAGGATTTTGGTCACTACACCTCTATGGCACTGCTCTTAGGCTCATTCTGCTCCCTCCTTGCAGTTTTCATCAGATGATCCATGCTTCTGGGTTCTCCAGAAGTGACAACCACCCTCCCCCAACCCATTCTGGTAGCCTTTGAGTATGTGTTTGTGTAGTTCCTCACTTGGAGGAAAGAAAAAGATAAAATTCTGTATGCTTTAGAAATAACTCATATGAAATGTGACAAGACAGTTTACCAGACATTGCTGACTTACCACAAATCCGTTATTTAATTGTATCCTGGATTGACTAATAGCATATGCAAGATTTTTTTCTTCCATAAACTATATTTCAAGTGGATGTTCTTTGTATGAAAAAGAAGACATTTTTTTTATTTCAAACATGATTTTGTCCGTGGTGAGACTTGGAGTACAGAAGTAGATACGGTTCTAGGTGTCGGCCCAAAGCCTCCTGCCTTCATGGGGAGGTGGGGAGTTCTAGAGTTTGTGATTAATTCATGATGCAATGCTGAGATTACTGATGTGAGTGCTGCTGGGATTATGGGTGTGAGTGCCACACCCACCCTGTTGCACATAATCTGCAAACAAATGTAAGGAATGAAGAGATGCTTACTAGCAGCCACAGCTGCTGCTCCTCCCTTTACTCTTCCTTGTCTTCCACCACCATGAACGGCTGCTCTCTGCCATGTGCCATTCTACCGTGGAGCCAGCCTAGTATGGACTGAAACCTCCACAAACTGTGAGCTAAATAAAGCCTTCCTTCCTTAATTTTGGATGTCGAATGTTTTGTCCTGGCAATGAGGAAAAACTAACTGAGGCAGCTATAGAATAAGATAATTAGATCAAGTGAGATATCAAACAGTAGTTGGGCATACACACACACAAACACACACATACACATACATACAGATGTTGTACCAGTTGAATTCATTTTCTACTTAGTGAAAGTTGTATGTTTTGTTAAAATAGCTCAGACTAACTTGAGACAAAGTAAGGGAAAAAATAAATTGAATACAAACAAAATTTAAGTTGCTGAATTAATGAAATTACTGCCCCTCCCAAGAAAATGCTTGTGTATCTACCTTGTGTTTCTACTGTAATGTCTCACTTCATAGCACGTACTTCTTGTTACACTTCTTCTCAGCTAATTCAGTTTCTTATATTATTTGGATAGTGCTCTATGTTTTTGAAGTGGAATCAGATAATGCACAGTTCGTCTGACAAAGGTGACATGGGACTGTTAGTCTTGTTATCCTGTATGACTGCACAAGTATTGTTTTTCCTTCTCCTTTTCTTTAATAATCCTCTTCAACTATTAATATTTGTTATGTTTTGCTTAGTTGGGTACACAATGAATGACCTAATTTTTGAATGGCAAGATGAGGCACCTGTGCAAGTGGCAGAAGGACTCACTTTGCCTCAATTTCTGTTGAAAGAAGAAAAGGATTTGCGATATTGTACTAAGCATTACAATACAGGTAGGGAGTTAGTAATTCTTCTTTACAATTATGATTTGTGACTTTATGATTCAACGAGGTTTACTGATTGTAATGCTAGGTTAACTATTTTAACTTTATAATGCTCAATGCTTTCCATAGGGGTGCAACAGAAAACAAATGCATTTGAAACATACAGATATGTTGATTTATTACATATTATTATATGATTGGTTTCCATGAAAGCAAGCAAATGCTTGGCATCTCATTACACTTAAGTAACTTTTGTGAAAGGACTATTTCACAGAGAAATGACTCTTAAAATGTTATGCTTATTTAAAAGAAGGAGTTGCTGTTTTAAAAGGCTTGATTTGCTTAAACTTTCTCTTTGGCCATGCCTTTTTAAACTTTTCTAATTTTTTTAAGAATTTTTTTTTCTTGCTCCAGAAATTTTGTTTGTTTGTTTGTTTATTTTTATGGCCGGCTCAGCCTGCCCTGAGGGCACAACTGGCACAGCATGTGGTGCGGGGGATAGAACCGCGGTCCCTGAAGCCGCCTAAGCTTTCCTAAGCAGGCGCTTTAGACCACTGAGCCATCCTGCTGGGCCATGCTTTTATGGTTTTTGAAGTATTTTTATCTAAGCACCTACTACTTGGGCTAACACAGGACCATTGTGCCTCTCTGAATAAATATCAGATGTAGTCACCAACACTGAAGGGGTTCAATGTGGTTTGCACATTTATAAAATCATTTATTTTGCATAACTGGCATGGGATCTTCCCAAATACCAAACCTAGTTGTGTATAACTGACATAATTTGATTGAATTTCCTGCAGTGCATATCTCTAGTTTGGTGCGTGCATGGAATCATCAGCACCTGTATGTGCTCATATCATTTTATTACAGTAAACAATGATTCATTTTAGCCTCGGCATGTTCCAGAACATTGATCAGACCTTTCACAATGTAAAGCGTCTAGTCTTCCTTATGTTTTAAACAAATGCACAATGTCTGTTCATAAAGTTCCTGCCCTTTTGTCTCAGAGATGAAGGTGACAGATAGGGGTTCATTAGGAAGTCACAGTGAATGTCTTAACTCAAAGATGGAGGGCAGGCAGGTCCTCTGCTTGCTTGGCTCTCTTGGGACAGTGGTGCTGATGCAGTCTTTTTAGGAAAATGCAAAAGTCTCTAGAGTTGAGATATGGTGTTATGTTAGTTTTTTAGGGCTGACACAGAAACTTCTTGCAAACTTGGTAGCTTAAAACAACAAAAATTTATTTTTCCACAGCTCTGCAGGTTAGGAATCCGAAAACAAGGTGTCATCACTTTCCTGAGAGGCTCTAGGGAGCAACCTCTCCCTGTCTTTTCTAGTTACCTAATCCTAGGAATCCTTGGTACTCCTTAGGTCACAGACACACTCATCTGTTTTCAGAGTTATGTAATATGCTCCTTTTAAGTCTGTGTCTCTGTGTCCAAATTTTGATCTTCTTGTCAGGCACCTGATATATTATAACAGGGCTCTCTTAATCCAGAATAACTTCATTTTAACTTGAGTACATCTGGACATACTTCATGTCCAGGTAAAGTCACATTCACTGTTTCCAGGTCCACATAAATGTTAGGGAAATACGCATTTTACCCACAACAAGAGTTGAAGATGTAAAGATTGCCTTGAGATGAACTTTTATGATACACATCTCAAGGTTCTTCCTTATGCAACAGCAAGTTTGCATACTTTGCTGAAGATATGCCTCAAGTGATTGCAACTTATGGGAACAAAACCTACATTTATGAAGGTCTACATTAAGCATAGGACTGAGCAGGTGTTTTCTTAGAAGATATCATAGAGATGTCATAGTTTCATAGTCCTGGATATTAAGGTACCATAAGATTCCCCAAATTATGACAGACTAAATGCATCTGGTGAGATGTTGCATCAGGCATACACTTAACTTGCATCAAACCCTAAGCTCCCTTTGTGTTATTCCTACAACACACAGGTGCCATCTGTTCACTACTGTCCAGTAGTAGGCAGAGATGTCACCTGTGTATTCTTTATGCAAATGAAATAATCAGCAAAGAAAACTCCAGGTTTTATGAAAAGCCTACTTAGAAATATATTTCCCAACACAATACATTGAAGTGAAAAATGGATATAGAAATGATTTCCTAGACCCACATACTTTATGCAGGCTCATTTTCTTCTGTGTAGCCCTAAAGTATATCTTAAGCTAGGTACATGAACATCCTACAGTCTGTCTCCTTCTAAGCTTGTCAAAATCTTCTAATTCCTTCTTCCTGCTTGATAATCTATTGCTAGGATGCATGGATGATTGATTTCTTTTGAAGAAATTGTTTAGTTTTCTCTTTAGAATCACAGACAGAACATGTCATGTACTGGTGTGTTCTTCTGAACATTTATTTTATTTTATTTTTAAAATATAGTAATAGTTTATTTTTTTCTTGAGAATTACATTAAACTTACATAAATCATACAGAATATCCAAGTGATCAGTATAATTATACTAATTATGTCATGAGGTTCCCTAGTATGTTATTTAACATTGATGTCATAAAAATATTTCAGTTGTTTTGGGCTTATTTCCTTTATTTTCAGTGAAAACGTAAAAATTTTATATTAAATGGACTTTAACACTGTATATGTTTTGTACATATTTCAGGCCTCTTTACACCTTCCACATGCATTTGATAAACAGATGAGGAGAACATATGTGGCTTGTACATGTTTCTAATTACTAGACATTAGAAAGGAGAATCCAATTTTTCTAGAGCTCCTAAATATTTGTTAAGACTTAGATTCTAGGACCACATCTTCTCCCACGTCTGTATCACTTGTTATCTCTTAGGAGTAAGCCACATGAACAGACCCATCACACTGAACCATCCCTACCAGCACACTAGCACGCTTCCTGGGTATGGGCCTTTGCTGTTGTTCTTTCATATCTGGGCCAGAGAATATTACCTAAAGAGAAGACCATTAACTTTCTGACTCACTTTTCTTAAGATAAACCTTAAAAAGAATAAAACCTGGGGCTGAGAGGATAGCTAAGTAGAATAAGCGCTTGCCTGGCAAGCGCAAGGTTCTCAGTTCAATCCCAGGTATCACACACACACACACACACACACACACACACACACACACACACACAAAGAATAAAAACAAGAATTGATGATTTAGAAGAAAAAAGTAAAATAGCTGACAAAGCTGAATAATAGAGATAACAGAAAAGAGAGTAAAACCAGAGGATAAGCAGAAATGTCAATTTAATGTTTAAACTATAATTGACTCCTCTATGATCATACGAAAGGTAAATAATAGGACATAGCAGCATAAATATGTGAAATCAGTGTAACTCATTCATTTCTGTGTACTTAAAATTATACCTAAAGTCACTAAAAGTACAGGCAACTTCTTGTTTTACTATTATTTAAGGAACTATTCATCTTTACTGGTATTCATACCTTAACATGCACTTTAAATACATGCAAACATTTCTGAAACGACAGCTCCTAGGTGTAAATAGATATTCAAAACCAGCAGAAATAGTCATTGAGTAAGGAAAATCTCTATATGGTAGACATACATTTCATTGTCTCACAAACAGTTACTGTAGTAAAATAAAAGCAAGATCTTTCAGTAATTTCAAAAATTTAAATACTGTCCAGTGATGAAATAATAAGATTACATATGGTTTCCTAAAAGAATTCCCTCCTAATGTAGCTTTTAGATACTAACAGGAAAAAAAAAATCAAATAAACCTGATTATATAATTTTGGGTTTCTTCATTACAGTGGGATATTTTAGGACAAAATTATTTTGAAAATTAAATTGTGATATGTGGTGCCGTAAGAAAAATAGGTTTTTACTAATCTATGTGTTTATTTTATGACTAATTAGGGAAGTTTACTTGTATAGAAGTAAGGTTCCATCTGGAGCGACAAATGGGATACTATCTCATCCAGATGTACATCCCCAGTCTCTTGATTGTGATTCTGTCCTGGGTTTCATTCTGGATCAACATGGATGCAGCTCCAGCCAGGGTTGCTTTGGGAATAACTACTGTGCTGACCATGACCACGCAGAGTTCAGGGTCCCGAGCCTCCTTACCAAAGGTAAGTTCATGAAGAAGAAATACACATATTTATACATTCATTTATGAATATATCATGGTCAGATCTTTTTCAACAGTATGTGTATCTCATTATAGATTTTCAAAATAATATGTCACCAAGAAAAAAAAAATTAGAAAATATAAAGAGAGGAGAGAGCACATATTTCACAAAGCAATATCTGCTATTTATTCTTCATGTTGTTTCCCAAATATTTAATCATCAATTATGGTCTTACAGGGCATAGTAGAACACACCTGTAATATCAGCACTTGAAAGACTGAGGCAAAAGTATTGTCACAAGTCTAAAGCCAGCCTGACCACAGAATGACTTCAAGACCATGCCAAACAGCACTAAAAAGCCACACCTCAAAAACTTTAAAAAAATAGTTTGAGACTGGGTGTGGTGGCATGCACCTATAATCCCAGTGCCTGGGATGCTGTAAAAAGACAGATAACCATGAGTCCAATCTAGTAGTGAGACCCTGAGCACTCTGTGACCCTTCCCTAAAATATAAAAAATAAAAAATTCTGTACATAATGAATTTTTTGTATGTACAAATTTATATAGAACAAAAATGTAGAACATATTTAAATCGAAACATAGAAATGCATAGATAACTTTTATAGAAATATAGAATATATGTAAATATATCTATAATCTTTCATGGATTTTAATGTAGAAGTATATTAAATATTTATTTAATTAGAATTTACATGGTATCGTAAGAGTTGACATAGTACCCTATTGTATATATGCCATAATTTCCTCACTCTTCCAACTAACACTATAGAGATCACATACTGAATACAACATAAATAGCTATATGTATTGACACACATTCATACACACACGCTCTAAGTGGCTGGTTCAGAGCGCCCAAGGGGCAGGGCTGATATGGCTCTGGTGCTGGGGATCAAATCCCAGCCACTGCACTTGCCTAAGCAGGCACTTAGTCCGAGGAGCTATCTCACTGGCCTAGGAAAGAAGTTTTTGAAGAAATTTATTTCACCAGGATTTGTGAGAAGGGGTAAAATTTAAATCATGAGTTAAATATATATATTTGCGTGTATACAAAGCCTGTTTACTGTTCATAGACTTGGTGAACAATGGAAAGGCGACAGCTTAGCTCTGACAGAAAATCAGTGAATTGCCCAAGTGATAACGAGGTGTCTGTGTTCACTCTAATTTTCTGCTAGCTGAGTACTGACAGGTTGAGCATGGTTGGTTTCCCACATTAGAATTAAGGAAGGCAGACTCTAAAGACCCAGGATAAAGCAGAATTAATCTTCTGCATGAGGTGATGCAGGTAAAAAGTGTAGAAAATCTCTTTAAAATTATCATTTTTTTGAGGGCTAGAAAAGCAATAGGTTAAAGTTCACTTTTGTCTTTAGGAACAAATATCTTAAAACTGGCACCTTAACACTTACTGTCTTATTCTACAAAAGATTCCTCACATACCTGAAAGTCGTGCCTATAAAATGCCTACCATTAGCCTACTGGAAAATTCCAGTAAGTAGTAGTAAATTAAATTTGAGGAAATGAGACTATCAAACATAATAGAAATAAAGTAATCAGTAATTTATGTCAAATGCTCAGTGATTGAAATTCCTAGATAAGAAAAAGTTGGGAAATCAGACAAATCTCTAAGAAAATATATGTATTAGGAAAGGGTCTCCAGGTTGTTCAGGGTCTGTCTTAGTTACTCTTCACCTGTTGCTAGGACAAATACCTGACGCTCAAAATGAAGGAAGGAAAGGTTTTTTTTAGCTCACAGTTCGTGGAGGTTTCAGTCCGTATTTGGCTGGCCCAAGGCTGAGTGGAACAGGGCAGAAAGCACCCAGTTCATGGCAGTGGAACAGTGACAAGGGCAACAGAGGCAGCCAACCAACCAGGGCAGCAGACACAACAGTGCTAGTCTGTCTCGCTCTCTCTCTTTATATTACATTCAGGCTCTCCTCCTCAGCCTATCCACCTTAGGCTACACCCATAATCTCAGAAGTACTCAGATCATAATCCCATCAGTACTAAAGTACATAATCCCAGTGACTCATGAGTCAAGTCTCAATCTATAGAAGTCCCCGCCACATGACTGCATGAGGCTTTGGGGGGACAACTAGACATAAACCATAACAGGGTCTCACTGCCACATCGGACTTACAGTGATCAGCCTGTTTACAGCCTCTCAAGAGCTGGGATTACAGGTGTGTACCACCATGCCTAGTCTCAGTTGCCATCTCAGAACAAGCCAGGAGCGGGCTGGCACGACAGGCCCAGGCATCAAACCCTCAGACCCTGTGCCTGCTTGTAGGCTCTTTAATCTGCATAGCTATTTGGCCAGCCCTACATTGTAGCCAACTTTTTAAGTTATAGAGCTAAAATTTTTCTCAGCTGTTGTGTATTATATTGGTCACTATAGTATCATAATGAATCTAGAGTGTCAACCCAAAACAGAAAGACTTCTCTGACTCATTTCTGGAAGCTTGGAACTGTTTTACATTTCCAAGCATGGAGTGGTCTGAAGAGGGTCTCATATACACTCTACTACCAAGAAATTCTCGACTTTCTGAGGATTTTCTTACCTGCATGTTTGACAGTGTTTTGTGGACCATGTCATGGAAGGCTTTTTACCCCTTGCTAATGATTAGGTTTATTTTGGGTGTAGTATTGGCCAATAAAACTCTTTTTAAAAAGAATAATTACTGTGCTTTCTGTATGAGAGTCAGCAGGAAAGAGCAGAACAGGAAGCAGGGTGAGTACCAGGGAGGTTGTCATAGTCCACAGAAGGCAGTCTGGGAAGGTTGGTAGCAGCCACAGCAGAGTGTGACATACTGATATCAGTACCTTCAGATGTCAGGGCAGAAATTCCAGCTCTAAATATGAATGTTGTGAGTCACCTCCAAAATGACAAATGTCTGGATATCAAAGATGACTACATCGTGACCTAGTGCCTAGAGCTCCCCTGTGCCTTGTCAATGTCAGCTTCATTCCACTTACCCTATCTTTTAGAAACACCATTTATTCATTTCCTCTGTTCTAAATACCACTTTCTCTGCCATTAGGTATTAAGTAGTATCTGAAATTTTTTGAGATTAGTTTTTAAAATTTTACTAGTGCCTGTATGTAGTGCATCAAGTTTACATTTGTTGTAGGGAGCAGGTATGTGTACACATCATATCTGGAACTCATTGTTATTCCCCTTCCCATCCCATCCCTAGATTAATAATTAATTATTAGTTATTATTACTTATTAATAATAATTTTTTCATAAACATTACAGAATATAAATTTTTCCACTAAAGAGGTCTATAGAGCTAAATACAACTTGTACAGCCTTTACTTGAGTAATGAAAGATGAAATGAAAAGTCACAAAGAGCTTAAATAAAAACCTTAGAGAACAGCTAAACATTCTGCCCATGGGCCTGAGTCATCTGACCTTCCAGAATCATCCATCATCCTTTCCTTGACCCAGAAATGGGGAATTCAGGAGGATTCTCATTAAAGAAAGAATGTATTATATGTTCAAAAGACTAGTTAGGTAAATGAAAGAATTCACGCTAATTCTTATAACAAATTTTTCTAAAATAAAAAGTGAATTTGGAATAAGAAAAACTCACAAAATATTTACTTCTAAATTGTTCCTAAAGGTTGGCCTAACCGACTATCTATACCTAGTGTTAGATAAAACTTTTTTTTAAGGTTCTAATGTGTACATTCTGGTTTAATGTCTCCTCATTCTTAAATTTAATCTATGGTATTTGGTTCTTTTTTCCTTTTTCATTTTTTTTAAATTACTGCACATTTGCAGTACATAACTGTTACATTCCTCTTGGAGGCTTGGTGAATGCACACGAAACTCCTTAGTTATTCTTCCTCTTTTTAACCTGAGACTGAGTTCACATATTACAGTGTTAATTGGACTGTGGACTTTTTTCTTTAGTACCAGGAATTGTCTCCAGGACCTTCCCAATGAGCTACATCTTCAGTCATGGACTCTAGTTTCTGTACCCTCTTACAGTAGATTTTACTGAAGTTGAACCTGACACTATTACTTTAGGAAACTGTTGACTGAAAAATTAATAAATTTTATTTTTCTTTTCCTATTGATGGCTGATTTTCTGTGAAGAAGTAAATTTTGCTCTATAAAGAAACTGTGTTTTCCTACTCAGTAATCATGAATAGTGATAAAATCATAATTCACACTTTTTCTCAGCCCAGAGCTTATGGGGATTCAGTGCTTTTGCAAATGCACAATGTGACCTCTTCCTGCCCACTCCCCCTAAGGCAGGCAGAGTGCTTGGCAAAGCTTTCTGCCTTTCTTTCTCATCCAAGTCCATAGTAAGGCTTCCTTTCCCAGTACCCTTGGAGTCAGTGTAATTGTGGGTACTGCTGGCAGGTAGACTTTGAAAGAAGTGACTTGTGTCTTGCTGATCTAGAATGTTTCATATCAAGCAGGAGACCTACCTCTACCCTTTGAAGCTGAGAAGTGAGGACACCCTGCTACCTGAAAGGAGTGTTCGAGACAGAAGTAGAGACAAGAGCAAAGCTGCCTAGGTGATAGGGAGGTTGTTCATTACTTTCAGGTCCAAAAATTCAACGAAGGAAATGTTAACTAGAGTGCAATAAGTGAGTAGGATGCAAGCTGACAAGTATCACTGTGGAACTTCCCAGATGTCTTCGCTGACCCCCTGTGCCCAGACCCATTCCCTTTATCACATTACCCTTTCAACTACTCTTTATGACAGTGATCTCATTTATGCATTTGACATTTTTTGTAAATATTCTTTGCTTAAATGTAAGTTCTATTAATAATGGATCTTGGCTGTCATATTCATCTCTGTACATACTGTACTAAGAGCAGAAATTGGGTTTGCTATTAGTATTCAATAAATGTTTAATGAAAAAAGTAAAAACACTGAATGAATAAGTGAATAATTGATTTAATGTGGTAAGCAAAGTAAATTAGGACCTAATTATTAAGGGCTTTATACACATAAAATAGATTTGAGGCTTTAAAATAATGAGATAAAAATGAAGAGTTTTTGAGTCAAGGGCAATATGATCTGCCTTGCCTTTAAAAATAATTGCTGTCATATTAACGATAGATCTGAAGGACTGTAGAACATCACTATGGCTTAGATCAATGTTATGACAACATGAAAAACATCAAGAAGGTATAAGTTTTCACAGGCTGGACCTTTGATATGGCAATGAGAGGACTCCTGTGTTGGAGGGTAATAACTACAAATAGAATGGAGCCTTTTAATGAAGAAAAAGAGGAAGTTATGCTTATTTGCTGTTCATCTGGAGGAATCTGGTAGCGATACACAATTCCTATTTAGTCAAGTTTGAGTCGTGAGCTCCTGAAGGGTACTGTTAAGGGAAATCCTTAGATCAAATTAGAAGATTCAGATTTTGGAGTTTGAGCACATAGGAGGAGCATTTACACTAAGTCCTATTTCCAAGAATGATGTGGCTGAACGGAATGATTTTGAAAATACTATGCATTATGTCTCCTGACACTACATACATTCAGAGACTCCAGGAAGTTTCTGGCAGAGTTGTTGAACTTATATGATTTAAATCTATACTTTGCAAAACAGATGGTCGGTTGATAGAATACTTGTTTTTTTTTTTTTTTTTTTTTTTTGTGCTAGGTACTCAACTTGACATTTTACTACTGAACTACATCCGTTGTCCAAAACTTACATGGTTTAAAATTGTTTCACACATGGAAAAACATATTAAAACTACAATACATAAACCTAGCAGGTGCTACCGTAACCAACTGATAAAAATTTTGAGCCTCATGACTGGATACAGAACAGTGCTTTATAGCAGAGGAATCCCTACCTTCAAAAGTACACTCTGATTGAGATATTATGCAAAATAATTGGCCTTACTCAAAAGCAACAATGTCACAGAACAACAGGAAAGACTAAAAATGCTCCATAACGCAGGCTAAAGGAACATGAAAACGAAATGCAATGCATGATCTTATATTAAATCCTGGGAGAGATGGAAAAACTAAATAAAATGGCTTAGTATTGGGATAATTGATGAAATGGAAACAGGGATTTGGAATTAGTGGTAGTGTTGTATCAAAGCTATGTTCTTGATTTTGTTGAGTACACAGTCCTATGTCCAGAGATGGTAGGCAATTCACTAGGGAAGTAACGTGTGCGTACTATGTATCATACAGCGGTTTGACAGTCAAATATTAACAACTCAGGAAGCTGGAAATTTTCTTTGCTATTCCTATTACATATTGGTAAAAAATATGTCAAAATGGGTAGCAAATAAACATTTAGTTGATTAATAAATACATTGAAAAATACTTTGTTTCTGTTGTGCCTTTTGGATTTTCTTTTCTCTTTCAGGTTCTTACAGGGTCACAATATGATGTTAATTCATGTGGTCTGATTTATTTCACCATGAGTAGGTCACTATACGTTAACAAAGTCAATAAATAAGATTACAAATTTTACAGTATTCAAATTTCAAAAATTCGTAAAATAAGAAACTAAAAAATTCATCAGTATTATACACATTTCAGTGTTACTTTATACTCCAAGCATTACACTATCCTAAAGATAATTTATATTTCATCTTTTTTCTATATTACAATTGGGCTGACGACCTAATTGAAAAAATAATAAAATACATAAAGCTTTAAATGTAAACCTATTACATACAAGTTGTAAAAATTACTATCTGAGAAAAGCTTAGAAATTGTTATGTTGTCTTTTATTTTAAAACTGATGCATAAATGATATCAAAAAGTTTCGGTATTGTTCTCAAAGAAAGCCACAATGTAGGCCAATCTGGGACTTTTTCGTTCCTTCTTGACTAGGTTTCATATGTCAAGGCCATTGACATCTGGATGGCAGTGTGCCTCCTTTTCGTGTTTTCAGCACTTCTGGAGTATGCGGCTGTAAACTTTGTATCAAGACAACACAAGGAACTGTTACGATTTCAACGAAAGAGAAAGAATAAGGTAAATGATTAAGGGTACTGAGCTTGGTGGAATATCATTTTGGGCTTGAAAGTGATGGGTTTTTTTGTGGTTGTTTTTAATGGAGATGCAAAGGAACGAAATTGGGGCTGCTGCTGATTTCTGTCCAGTTAAAACTTTAAGTACCAAAGCATCAAGGAAAGAAATGTTACCAGCTAGGTGGCTTTACTTTAGCAGGGTAGCTGGTAGGGTGGGAGTTTTATCAACCTCTCTAAACTACTTCTAGAAGCCCTATTTTGGCATTGATGAGTGAAGTAGACCATCTCTTAACTTGCAATGCTAGTGTTTCTAATGGTTTTACCTGACAGAGATATAATCATTAATGTTGTTCTTCTTCCTGAACTAACTCCTTTGTTTCCATACAATATTACTGATTAATATCACAACTATAAGTTCATGCAAGAATAGGTGGTCTCTGTTGTGCATATGTTCACATTCTTAAGCTATTTCTTCAGAAATACTAGGGAACACACAGTTTAATAGTAGCAGAAGCCTTACTATGAGCTAAGAAAAGAAAATTTGTTTAGATCTTCAGGAAATCTGAAAAACTGTAGGCTCGGAGAGAGGTTGTATTCTTCTAATAAGTCCTGCAATGGCATCTCTTCCTATAGCCTCATGGTTTTGACCACTCCCTTCACTTTTCTTTTTTAAATTTTATTAATTTTAATGAGAAAGAAATAAAAATGAAACAGTGTCAAAACAGGTTAGTAGGACAGTTACAATAATTAATATATTGCACATTGTTGTCTTCACTTAGTTGTTCAGATTTACAAAATGCTGTGCATGATTCTCTTTCCTTTTCTGTAAGATAAGAGTTTGTCTTGAAAAAAAAAAAAAATCTCCAGAACACTTATGTCTTCTAACACTAGTGTGCCAAGTGACACTTTAGGAACAAGTGAAGTTTTACAGCAACAAAATAATGTCACTTCATTACCTTTTTTCTCTTTTTATTAATCTTATAACATATCCGTCAAATGACACAAACTCTAGAAATGAGAAGTATTCTGGGGTACAGATGGGGACAGTCTGTGAGTTCAGACACATTCTATATTCGTCAGTAACTGGACTTCATAGGAAAAGTAATCGATACTCAAGCCAAGTTCTTCTGTTTTACAAAATTATCCTTCTCAAGGCTGGGGAGATAGCTCAGCAGTGCAGGCATCTCCCTGGCAAGCACACAGACCTGGGTTCCATCCCCAGTACCACATGCTGGGCCAGCCCCATATTGTGCTAACTATTGAAACAGGGCTTGGTGGCACAGGGCTATAATCCCAGCACTGGGGAGGCTGAGACAGAAGGATCCCCATGGGTCTGAACCTTGTCCTCAGACCCTGTACCAAATAAATAAATAAATCTAAAAAACAGTTATCCTTATCAAAATGTCTATTTATCTCATCACATGTAAGAGTGAGATAAAAGTATCTCATGCTCTTTACTGTTTAGATTTCAGAAAGCTAAGAAAGATAAAATTTTCCTAGTGACTGGCATTCTGGTAAAATGTAGAAATGCAAAAATGGCAGTATCTCATTTTCTAATCAGTATGAGAAAAATTCACAAAGCAAATGTATTAATGTAATAAATTCTGATGCAGAAAAAAGCAAGTCAGTTTTTTTTAAAAAAGTTGTATTCATATCTTACATATGTGAGAATTTATTAATTGATCCTTAGGTATGTTAAAATGTTATATTAAGATCAAGTGTGCTTAAGATCAACTGTGTAATTATATTTAAGACTATCTGACTTGACTGTGGTGTTTCAACCCCTCTTGGTTCACTTTACCTTCCTGCAGACAGAAGCTTTTGCATTGGAGAAGTTTTACCGTTTCTCAGACACGGTAAATTGACTTTCCTAACTCTGCATACAGGAATGTGGCCATCAGCAAAGAGCAACAGCAAGTCCTGCGCCAGGCAGTGTTTGGTGGGGAAACGCAGCCCCTTTCATGTGCAAAGCCCAGCAAATACCAGTGCCCTTCAGCTGAGAAGAGATTCTCCTTGCTAAGAGCTATATTCTTATCCTCCTTCATTTATTAGTAGGGGGCTTAAATATCCTTTGTTTTATTAATAGAAGTATTGGACCAGTCAACATGATTATACATCTATTTTCAAGAGAAATGTCCTGTGTATCTTGCCATAATTTTCTGAGAAGAAACAGTATATACCTGGACAGATTTATTTTAAAAATTAGTTGCAGTCTTATTTGTACAAGAAATTTTAAAATCAAAGCCCAAGTTACCTAAAAATAACACCAAAAACTGTCCATTGTATGTATCTTTAGAATACATTTTTAATGTTTAAATATATTGAAGTTATTCATAGCAAGGAAACTATTTAATTTTGATAGCAATATTCTTTGAAATGTTCAAATTGAACTGAACTACAAGTACTCTGTTTAAGTATAATGGCTGAATATTTAAAAAAGTCATCTAATGTATAGTGTACTAGTTCACACATATTTTGATAAGAGGCTCCTAATATAACATACATAACCTGCCAGAGCCAGATTTGAACTGGGAAATTATATACCAGTAGTCGAGCTTAACAAAATTAAATTTTCTGCTGTGAAATGAATTTGAAAAATGGTTCTTTAAAGGTAGGGAAATAGCTTGGTGGTCTAAGTGCCTGCCTGGCAAGTACAAGGGCCCCCATTTGATTCCCAATATCATATGCCATACTCTCCCCAGAAACCTGAGCACCGTGCTGCTCACTGAAATCGAGCGTGACGGCATAGGTCTGTAATCCCAGCACTGTGGTAGGCTGAGACAGGAGGATCACTACTAGTCTGAACTGCTTAGCAAGACCCTGTACCAAATAAATAAATAAATAAATAAATAAATAAATAAATAGGGCCATTTAGATGGCTCAGCAGTCTAAAGCACCTGCTTAGGCAAGCTTAGGTATCTGAAGGGACTGCAGTTCAATCCCCAGCATCACATGCTGTGCCAGCCCCACCTCCGGGGGAGGCTGAGCTGTCAATAATAATAATAATAATAATAATAATAATAATAATAATAATAAGCTGCTCTGGCCTCACCCCCAAATAAATAAATAATTTTTTCAAAGTGGTTCCCCAGAAGATTCTACTGTATGGCTCAGTAAGCAGTCCTTTCCATGAGCTGATCTGCATAGCAGGTGATCTAAAATGAGTGTTATTTTGAAATATTAATTTTTCTTTTACTACATATCTCTTAAATTCTCCCTCAGATTTTGTCATTGTAAGATAACTTCACATGATGTATTTCTAATTATATAATCACATATAGTTTCTGTAATATATATTCATAATATATATAACATATATATATATATATATATATATATATATGTATGTAACTACATAGTAGAAGGGAGAAAGAGAGAGACAGTGAGAGAGAGAGAAAGAGAGGCAGAGAGAGAGAATCTGTGTCTTTAGAAGGCAAAAGGAACTGTGTGTCCAGTAACTGGAGAGTTAATGGTTACAGAAACTATACATGAAGATACAATCTATTAGTTATGGCTTTACAAAGAACTCTGATGAAAAGGCAGGTTAATCCATGAGCAATAAATTTTTAAAAAGGAACATGACAAAGTAAATATATTCATTGGAAAGTACCTAGATCTCATTTACATTTTTTTTTTTTTTTGATCCAGGGATCGAACTCAGGACCTTGCACTTGCCAGGCAGGCACTTGCGCCCCTGAGCTATCTCCCCAGCCCCCTTTACATTCTTAACTCAAGGCAAATTTGGGGACTGTTATTTTGATTTTTTGAAAGCTATTTCCCTCATCCAACAATCTTATCAAATTCATCACACTTTTATTACATATATTTTGCTTAGAGATATTCTGAACGATCTAAATCTTTAAAACAGCATAGTCAAAATGAGTCTAATAAAAACTGCAATTATGCTTTTTATTTTCATGAATACTGGTTGACATGATTTTCCTCAGTTCTACACGTTAACAAAATAGGCAAAGTTAAGGGGAAAAAAAAGTCCTATAGAAAGTTGTCCCAAGAGGAGCCCTTATGTTCTGCAAATAGTATCCCTAGGAAAATTATAACTTGATTTGGCAGTGGCTTTGGGGTTATAAAAAAGGTTGATATGTTTGTTTGTTCTGTTAAAGTATCAGCAGATCCTTGGTCTATTGGGAAAAAAAATAGAAGTTCTTACTGTATTCAGATTTCCCCACCCTACGCTGTCGGAGCCTGCTGTGTGCTGCTTACCCGCTGCGCCATCTCATGGATGCTGTCCCCAGGGCTGCGTGTGGGTGTACGCATGATGTGAGCGAGTTTTGGCTGGAAGTTATGGTCCTGATATATCGTACTTGTGCCTGGAGGCTTATAAAGTCCACGAAGTATTTTTGAACATTGTATTTGTTGAGTGAGCTGGATGAAATGGGGTTGCCTTAATGCATGTCATGTAGCTTCTCCACATTAAGCATCATAACGCAATGGTTTTCTGATAGAAAACACATTCACACACTTCTCTAGTAATCCCTCTTCCTACCTATATCATTTATTAATCTTTATATGTACATGCAAATGAAACAGGAATTATCAGCTTTGATTTAGAAAATGATGTTTATCATTATAGGCCTTTATAGGCATGATGGTTTGTTATCCTTTTTTTCATAAAGATGCATAAGTAAGTATAATCATTTGTATATTTATATGCTATATTAGTCAAAACAACTGTTAAGACTAACAAACAAGCAACTACCCTGTACATCTTGTTAGTCTTATATTCTTAGGACAAATATGCATAGATAGCCGGTAGGTTGAAAGGATGAAACTTTCTGGTTGAAAACAATATACATCTGTATACACAAGTATTTAATAATGTTTCCATTCTAGTTCAGATTATGCTGTATTCTAAAGTTAAAATATCTTTTATACAAATTAAAATACTTGACAAATTTTCTGATAAGTTACTTGAGACAAATTTTCCATTATTTTAAACACAAAAACAGTTTTAGTCAAGTGACTCATATTCCTGGCTAAAATTTTATTCTCATGTAAAACTAAAATTGTAAGTTTATATTTCCTACAAAAAACTATCCAGAGATTATGTTAACAAGATATCCTCCATAAAACCACGATATCCCTTGAACTATTGATTCTAAGTAATAATATTGAATAAGTTAACATAATTCAAATGAACTACAGTGACATGCTAACGTTAAAAAAAATAGGCTGTTTCATATCTGCCTTTGATAATTTAGTATTATATTACTCCATAATTATGAGTCAGCAATGCAAGATCTTAAAATATTATGATAGAAATATAGGTTTTTTTGATTGTATGGATTTCTTATTGGTTCTTTAAAATGTTTTTATTATACTTGCAGAGTATTTTACCTGAAAAATTATCCCTTTTTTTTCTTTGTACCAAGAATTGAACTCAGGACCCTGTTCTTGCCAGTCCAGTGCTTATTCTACTGAGCTATCTTCCCAGCTCCAAAGAAAAAATATCTTTAAAGGTCACATTTTACCATTTATTACCCTCCAAAGAATTTCTGAATGTGAGTTCGACATGTCAGTCATAGAGTTGGCTAATTTGTAGCTAATTTAGTTATCTTTTATAATAAATGTAAAATTCTTTTGAAATGCATTTCAAGTAATTTTGTATTACAAAATGACTTGTAAGTATAAAATTTTTAAACTCAAGAATAATCGAATTCTTTCAATATTTCTACTTTTATACAATATAAAAACATCTACATATATATGAAACAGATATTTTAAAATAATATATTAGACAAATAATTTTAAGACATCTATATGTTTCACTTGACATCAGGCTTTTCTAAATAATGAGCATTTATTCCCCCAAATATGTCACTGTTAAATTTACTAGCAATATTTTATATATAATTATATATATTATATATATTATATATATATATATAACATATATTATATATATAATTTCTAAGTATATAAGCATATACTTAGAAATTATATAAATGGAAATTAACTGTTCAGTTTTCTCTGCTACTTTCCTACTTGAAAATAAAATTATAGACACAGTTTCAAACAAATATCTGCAGTAGTGTACCTAATATTTTATTTATATAAAAAACTTCCCAAGGAACACACCAAAGGAGACACATTAGGATGAAAGCCGTCCACTCTACCCTGTGATGTCTTAGGCCTGACTAGTACCCCATGCCATCTTCTGTATGTAATGTTTTGTCTAGGCGGAGTGACAGTTTTCAGTCTTTGCCACTCGTGCACAGGTGTGGTTTTTGTGGGTGGAGCTTCAGGTGGCTAGGATATTAGTTGTCATCTCACGTGTGTCCAAATATTGTTTGATGATAGAAGTAGGGCAATTCTACTGAAAATCATATCTATACTTTTGATTTTGTGCTTTTGTATTTCTAAGATACTTTAAAATGAATCAGTGTGGGGCATAATGCTGTAATTAAAATGAAAAGCACTTAGAGAGCTGCACAATGTAGAATTTCCATGAAAATTTAAAGTCCCAAATTTAAAAACTGATAAAATGTTTTCCTATTTGAAAACCTGTATATAACTAAATGCTTTTTATATTTTTCTTTGTCTACCATTTTAAATTTCATCGAGCATAATAAAAAGGTTGCCTTGTGGGTTGTTTAAACTATATTTTTAATTTTTCAATCAATCATGTTATTTAGCCCATTTTTAATTAATTTAATTTAGTCTTCATTATTACATGTATTTAAAGCAATGAAATGTTTTAATTTTATGAGCTTTAAATATTGACTAACACAATGTCTTTAAGTCAAAATATTTCGATAATATTTTAACTTCTTGCTTTTCTGGCATTTAAGCTAAAGGCATTTCCAGAAATTTGCAGTATCCTGCAGTAATGTTTGACAACTACTACAGAAATGTGCCTCTATATCTAAGTATTCATAAATATAATTATATGACTAGGGTATTCAAAACAGAATTAGGTCAGTAATATCATAATCTATTATACTGTCCAGTTTATTTAATCATTACTGTTTATAATAATGGAAAGCTCCATGGTTTATTATTGAGGAGTAGTATTTCAAAGAAATACCCATAAGTCCTTAAAAACTCCAAATCACTTGCTACATAAGTGGCCCATGGACTGGGACTGTCATTTGTTCCCTGACTGCTTCAGAGAGCAGACTTGGCACTGCCATGAACCTGGTCCCCGCTGCCCACAGAGGGACACCCTGCCACTGAGCGAAGACTACCACGGCTCTCAGCCAGGCATCCTCTCATGCTACAGTAGGGTAACTGTGGTATTTCACGAAATGTAAAATGCAAAAGTTCCTGGATGGCATAAGTTACAGCGCTAAGTCAGACTGACTTGTGAAGCTAGGGAGGGGAAGCGATCCTGAGATTGTTACGCCTCTACTTAACATTCTAGGGTGAGCATGCTCCTGGGGAACAGGCACCTGAACAGGCCCATTTCACATTTTACTTTTATGCTGATTTGGAAGTTATGATTTAAAACATCTGATAGCAAAATTGCTCAAGTCGTTGTTAACGTTTTTCTTTCATATCACACCGAATGTAGTTTCTAGAATAATTATTATAATCAACTTTAATTCAAATATTTGCATTTTAAATGAAAATCTAAAAGTTGACCTACATCTGATTTTATACTCATGCTATGTAACTGTGACTATAGAAAATAACTAAGGACCATTTCCTAAAATAGACATATTTTTTCTAATTCAAATAGCAAATATATTAAGTCTTAGGGCATAAATGCTCTTTAACACCTTGCTTTCAACTATTGCCCCAAAATTAATGAACAGAATGCTTGAAGGAGAATATTATAGAGATGGAAACCTTTGTCTTTGTTTCAAATTCAAAAT
The DNA here is from genome assembly GCA_004027025.1 of Myocastor coypus. NCBI lineage: Eukaryota > Metazoa > Chordata > Mammalia > Rodentia > Myocastoridae > Myocastor > Myocastor coypus. The sequence goes on from PVJA010016542.1 coordinate 37,191, forward strand.
TAACAAAAACAAAAAAACTCTGGTCATAGATTTGTTAGTGAAATCATAACTGAAATGCTTTTCAAAACAACAATACTCTACCTCAAGTTGTGAAATACATATTTTTCCAAAGTTCATTTCCTGAGTTAGGCTAGCTCTTGAACAGGATTTTCACAGGACAAAAATATAGGTGTATCCTTCCTTATAGTTGTGTGTGGAACAGCACAGAAGTCGCAGCAGAATTCTTTCTTGACAACTATGTGAAACACAAATTTGTCTCACAGAAACTGAAATCATGTTGTATTGCTACACTTTCAGGCTGACTGGGTTAGCAGCATTCTGTGTCTTAGAAATTTCTGTTTCTAAAAATGTTACTGTGCATTGTCATCACCAGAGTTTGCTGGAGACACAGATCCCTGTGACAACCGGAAATGCTAATAATTTAGAAGTGGATGTGGCCCGGAAGCTTGATTCTCTCAAACTCTTTCAGTGATTCTGGACAGACATTAGATGGGGATTTTGAAGAAGTACTGCTGTGGCTATGCTCTGCTCATTGAATACATCTAGAGTGTTGTTATTTTACATCAGGCTTTCATGCTGGACTAATATTACATGAAAGTGATTAAATTTAAATTGTTCAAATAGTTTATATTCTGTTAAAAGCAACATCCAAAACCTTTTTCAGTACAGCATCATAGCTTTGGTTATAGGTTTGATAAGACAACCTTATTTATGGGACAAAAATAAGCTTTAAAAGCATATATCACTTACTTGAGCCAGGCATGGTGGTGCATGCCTGTAATCCCAGCACATGGGAGGCTGAGGCAGGGGGATCGGTTAGAGTTCGAGACCAGCCTGGGCTACAAAACTGAGCTCAAGGCCAGCCTGAACTGTACAGCAAGACCGTGTCTCAAAAAGCCAAAAAAAAAAAAAAAAAAAAAAAAGCACATATCACTTACTTGATTTTATAGAAGGATAAAAGGCAGGAAAACCAGAGGATACAGCATCTTCAGACATCAGGAGGCCTCAGAGCTGCTCCATAAGTAAGACTTTTGTCCAGGGTCACACAGAACCTGACTGACATAACCTATAAACTTGGCAGAGGATCACAAACAGCAACAGGCCCTTCCACTAAAATATGGACATGGCCTCAAAGACCAAGAACACCTATGCCAGATAATACAGAGACAAACTTGTGGAGTAGAAAAGACAGTCATATTGCAGCGTTGCACCCCAGCTCTACATGTCTACCATTAGAAACTGGAAATTTTGAAGGCTTGCTGTCACACACACACATGTACACTTGTTATACACTGCCACAAGAGAGCAGCCAGCCTCCCACGATCTTGTGATATCTTATCTAATTAATAAATACTTAAATACTTTAACTGTCTATCCAATTTCTACTTAATTCACCACTCTGTCCTTGAATGGGATGTGGTATGTCTTTCCTACGTTTTGTTCTTTGACCCATTTTATGCACTGGCCATGTTACTGGTCTCTTTCAAAGGGCCCACACTGATGTCAAAATTACCTTTTCTTGTGAGGCCTTTGTAGTATTCCATCTGTGGCCTTTGCTGAACATAGCCAAAGCTCACAATGGGTGTCAATGTCTGCCAAAGCCCACGGAATCCTCCAGGAGCTATAAGTAAGGACCCTATGTATTTCATCTGACAGTAGGGTCTTAGCACTTGGCTTCAAGAGATTTAACCAAATGGGTGTGGCAATGCACACACCCACAATCCCAGCACTCAAGAGGCTGAGACAGGAGGATCATCATGAGCTCAGAACAAGCCTGAACTACACAGTAATACCCTGAAAAAGGAAAAGCAAAAAATTCAACAAAGAAGCAATCTTCTAATATGATTTTTTTTTTTTTTAATTTAAAGCAAACTCTCAGGGAAGCACAGAGGCCAGGGTTTGGTTCCCGGCCCCACCTGCCGCACCAGCCCTGCTCTTGAGCATGCAGAGGTGGCAATGGAATCTGGGCGTGGTGGCATGCATCTGTAATCCCAGCACTTGGGAGGTACAAGCAGGAGGATTTCTGAGTCAGTAGTGAGACCCTGCACAAAAATTAATTAATTTATTAATTAATTAATTTATTTATTTATTAAAATACAGCAAACTCTCACCATATAAACAGCCTTACTACGTCAGAGGAATATATCACAGCTCCATGTGTTGCTGGACTGCCTAAGCACAGCTATGGCTACGCCCACAGCCAGCCCAAGGCAAATTCTAAGACTCCAGAGGAACAGTGTGGGTCACTGTGTAAACTTCCACCATTTGCCCTTCTTTTTCTCTTTCTAGTTCAACCTGTTTTCTAGTCACCTTATACAGCAGAGCCAACAGAAGTCAAAATGGACCAACCATATTTAAAATGCTTCATATTTTTTCCCACACTATGATCTAGAAGCGACCAAGTTTGGCCTTTCATGTTTATGAATTACCTATAGTAGTCTCAGGCCTGGTGCTTCCCAGGCAGTGGGCCAGTAAGGCTTGGCCTTGCATCTTACCAAGATTAACTGGCCATCCTTGCCTAATCACATCTGCCACTACAGTCCCCAAGTTCTCCCTGTCATCACACTGACAGCCATTTACCTCTGAGTGATCTACACCAAACTGTTTCTTCTAGGTTGTGTGAGCGTAGTGCAGAAGTCAGTTTCCCATAGGACACAAAGGAAGAGAAAAATTATGCCTGCTCCACACGAAGGCACACTGAGCTTGACATTTTTAAAAGCTGGAATTAAAGAGAACGCATAAGAAACATCAGTCAAATCCATCAAATCCCCTCTGCCTCACTGTCCTGCTGAGCCAGCATCCAGCCTGGTGGGGACCATTGGCAGAATTTTTTACTGAGCACAGATCTTCAGCACTCAGCCTGAAAGATCCATTTAGACTTTTAAAATTTTACTGGTAAGGATCTTTGTAGTTTCCCTATAGGCCAGACAGGGTAGCCTAGAGAGAAATGATGAAGATTAGTGCTTCTACCTCTGCACATTTTTTCACAAGAGTGAACATTTTACAATTTTCTTCCTGGACTTTTATATTGTTTAGTATTTACTACAGATAAAGATTAGGTAGTTGTAAATGCTCTCATTTTAACACAACTGATTAAAATTGTGCTAAGGAATGGCATTACAAAGATTAGTTTGAAACTGTAAATGGTCTGATCTTTCCTTTGTATCTTGTCCTTTTCATCCAAAGACAGTACCAGCTGTGACCCATATCACACTGTTTTCTCCTACATGTTCTTTGGCATGGCCATGGTACCTATAGTAGCTAATCACCTGTCCTATACCACCTTCTCCTTTACTCCTCATATTATAATCTTATTGTGTAACAGTTTTTATCACATTTTACATTGATGTTCAATAATTTAAAAAAAGAAAAAAACTACTAATCTTGGTGATTCAGCTGTAATTATGGTAAAGCCTTGGAGTCCCTCCCAAAATAGACAAGGTCATGGTCTTCAAGTCAGTCCTTTGCAGATCAAAATTCTTTCACTGATGGAGTAAATTTAGCAACTGTGTCAGTCAGTGTCTTTTGTTCCCATTCCCCACTGGCACCTTTGGACTTAACTTCTGAGATGAAAGGAACCACAGATCTAACAGAGCTCCTTAGGGGAGGCAGCTGCTGGAATTGAAAGACTTCCTACTTCTCGGCTGGCCACAAATGCACCAGGAAATTGCTCACAGGAATGCTGTTAGTTTTCACTGTGTTCTTTTGTGTCTTAACAGCCACGTAAGGAGAAGTAATAGATTTACCTCTGGTCATCATGTTTTCTTCTGAGTAGCCTAAATTTTCTTCCTAGCCATGAAACCCACCATGGATGCTTCCAGAGTAAATCTGACCATGAAAGTGTTTGCCCTCCTATTTTCACAAGAGAAAGACCACATACCTAAGAGACTCCTATAACCACAGCTTATATACCAGAGTTTAGGTGAGAGAAGATGGTTTGGGTCAGTTCGTTTCCAATTACAATAAGCACAGCTCAGGCTTACCACGACACATAACACATCAAATTTTTAAGAGTCATTCCAGCGGGTCACCTGTAATCCCAACACTTGGGAAGCTGCAGCGGGAGAACCGCAAGTGTAAGGACAGCCCGGGCAACAGTACTTCCATGCCACAAAAAAATAAAATATAGTATTAGCTCTAAGGTCAATGAGTCTAAAGATGCCATAAAGCACAGACATATGGGAATCTTGTGTGGAGATCTACCCATGCTTCTCAGACAAGTGAATGAGGCCCTTTGTACTAGAGGTTTTTTTGTTTTTGTTTTTCATCCACCTAGATAACTACTGACCACATGTGGCTACTGAGGACCAAGAAAGTCAAGGTGATGCACAGAAAGTGCACACCAGATTTCAAGATTTCAATTCAAGGAATAACAAGTATAATCCATCTCAATTTTAATTTTTTTTTTTTTTTTTTGCCTTTTTGAGACAGGGTCTCGCTATGCAGTTGAGGCTGGTCCTGAGCTCACTTTTGTAGACCAGCCTGGTCTCGAACTCGCACCAATCCTCCTGCCTCAGCCTCCCGAGTGCTGGGATTACAGGCGTGAGCCACCACGCCCAGCTCAATTTTAATTTTGAGCCAATGTTTAAATAATATTTTGAACATATGAAGCGGAATTCTTTAAATTAAAGTCAATTTCACCTGTTTCTTTCAATTTATGTAAGTGTAAATTTTTAAATTACACATCTTTCATTTGTGACTCACATGTTTTCCTGGGATGGAGCTGCAGCAGACACACATTTCTAGTGTCATTTGTGCAGGATAGGTGGCATCAAGTTTAAGCATGATGTCTTTCCAAGTCCAGCTTGGGGTTCGGTTTGTATTTTGAGCACAGGTCATAAAGTTGCTGTACTTGCTATATTTCTTCCCTCCATATGTGTTCAGCTTCATGAAGAAAGATTAAGTAACAGGGAATAGGAACTAATTCTTTCATGAGCCACGCTGTCCTGAATTTTTTCTCACTGACCATCCATCCAACACTCCAGCAGGGGAGAAATCTATGCTATCCAGATTCCACCAGCCAGGTTTATGCACAGTTACTTTCTACAGTTCTTCCTACCTGCCGTCTAGCATAGATGAGCATCAGATTCTCCTCTAATGAAAAACTCCCCAAATTCTTGGCTATCTGAAGTAAAAAAGAAACAAGATTCTAAACCCTCACCAGCTTCTGTCTCCACTTCTGAGAGCTAAGATTCAATTTGCTACTCAGAGTCTCCAGATATTGAAAGGTGTTAGCATAGGATTAAATTTATTCAGCATTAGAGGACGACACGATATAGAAAAAGCTGTCATCCTTGCTGTATCTTCATCGCATGAGAGATCGGACATTTTCCCAAAAGCACTGCTCTTTTGTCCCTCATCCAAAGGACCTGCAGGCACAAAAATCAAGGAGTGTGTGACACAGAAAGGCCAACTGCTTTGCTTTGAACTAAATGTGTACACTGTGCACACACATGGGTCAAAGATCTCCCGGCATGCAGCCCCACCAGGTCCCCGTGCAGGTGCAGCCCTTCCTTGAGTCTGACTCCAATTCCCCTTAGCCTAACTCTATTGTTTTCAAGGAAATGGTGCTATAGCAAGCAGAGGTCATCCTAAGTAGTCTTATAGCAGCCAGGCCTATTGTTAACTCTTTGTATCCAGTAGCTTATACAGAAGGACACAACTATGATAATGGTAGTTGTTTCCCATAAATGTGTACATTTTAAATTCATTCTCTCCATTTGGAGATGAACAGTTGTGATCTATAAGGGATTTAATGTAGATTTTCCAGAACAAATGATTAGAAATTTAGTCAGTGAATTCTGCCTTAGCAAACAGGTCAAGCGCTGAAATGTTAGCATTTTTTTTTTTTTTTTTTTTTTTTTTTTTTTTTTTTTTTTTTTTTTTTTTTTTTTTTTTTTTTTTTTTTTTTTTTTTTGTCTTTTTGAAACAGGGTCTCGCTATGCAGTTCAGGCTGGCCTTGAGCTCATTTTTGTAGCTCAGGCTGGTCTCGAACTTGCACCGATCCTCCTGCCTCAGCCTCCCGAGTGCTGGGATTACAGGCGTGCGCCACCATGCCCGGC
>PVJA010016543.1:0-43273 GCA_004027025.1 Myocastor coypus
TTTTTGAGACAGGGTCTCGCTGTACAGTTCAGGCTGGCCTTGAGCTCAGTTTTGTAGGTAGCCCAGGCTGGTCTCGAACTCACACCGATCCTCCCACCTCAGCCTCCCGTCCAGTTCTAGATTTTTAAGGATCCTCCACACCACTTTCCATAATGGTTGCACCAATCTGCATTCCCACCAGCAGTGGACAAGAGTTCTTCTTTCCCCATAGCCTCTCTAACACTTTTTGTTGCTTGATTTCTTTATGGTAGCCATTCTTTCTCCATCCCCACTCTTAAGCAAGTATCTCTGTTCAAATGCCTTAAGAATAACTGATGCAAATAAATACTTTTACAGACAAAGAGAGAAAACATTACACATATGAAACCTATTTTTTATATATTAGTTGAATATATACAGCTGTTTTATTATATGTTCTGGTAGAGTACCATTGGATTCATAATTTGGTATAACTATTTGTCTTACTGTCCAACTTTAAATGTAAACACTCTTTTTTTTGTCTTTTTGAGACAGGGTCTCGCTATGCAGTTGAGGCTGGCCTTGAGCTCACTTTTGTAGTCCAGGCTGGTCTCAAACTCTCACTGATCCTCCTGCCTCAGCCTCCCGAGTGCTGGTGTTACAGGCGTGAGCCACCATGCCAGGCTAAATGTAAAGACTCCTGAAAACGTGTTTCTGCTTTTAAGAATTTTTTTCTAAAGTTAATTTGAATATTCAGGACAACATAATGTGATGCATAAAATATACACGTTAAATGTCTGATTACAGTATTTAGAAAGTTAATAACTGAAATGAAAGGCTAAATTTCCATCTGAGTCATTTACTTAAGAGATCTATGTATAGTATTTATTTTTCTTCATATATTTCTATCATAATGTAGTAGCTAATAACATTTTATAAATGGACTTAATACCTTTGAGTATTCCACGTTTCAAAGGGCGCACATTTATAACATATGAAGCTGAACTATCCGGTTCTATCGTAACACAGGGATTGCCCGACACTATTAGAAGATCTGAAAATACCTGCACAATAGAATTAGAAAATAAGAATTAAATGATGTCATATAACATGCTTTTCTATATTTTAACACATTAAAATATGTGAAATTAATGCTAAGTTCACATGCACTGACATTCAATTTACATAGTTACATTTAAAAATTATTCTTTTTAAAAGAAAAGCAAGGCACAAAAGAGTTACACTTTTTGAAGTCTGAGAATTATAAAAATAAAAAAAACAGAGATCAGTTATTGCTTTTTGTTGTTTTGTTTTTTTGTACCATGAATCAGACTCAGGACCTTGTGCTTGCCAGGCAGAAGCTGTGCCACTGAACTACATCCTTGGCCACAAGAGATTTCTCTGACAGCAAAACAATATCTATTTTCAGTCACTAATTAAATCAAGATAGCTGATGTTTAGGAAATACAAATATCATTTACAGGTCATGTACAATTTGTTTTATTCAAATTGATGTACAAGAGCAGAACAATTCTAATGAATTTGTGCATCAGTTTTTAAAATTTTTATATTAATTAAATTTAGTGGTATATTTTAGGTATTCATAATGATTACATTCATCATAGGGAATTTGTAACTGTACATGATATGCCTTCATTCTTTTTTTGACGCTCTCTTTTTCTCCCTTCAACCCTTCTTCCCTCCTTATTTGCAAAAGCTTTATTTCCATTTTGTCTTTCTTTTCTCACTATGTTCTTTATTCTTCGTTTCCACTTCACCACTCCTTAGGTCTCCTTGCCATTTGAATATTTTCTTCATCAGTATATTGATTTTTATTTATTCTTTTGGTTTCTCAAACCAGAGAAGCAATCCAATATTTACATGTAAGTATGATTTATTTCACTATCGAGTATGACTTCCAGGTACATTCTTTTATCTAGAAATGTCTCATGTTTACGCTCCTTTATAGCACAGTACTACTCCACTGCATATTTAAAAACCTTTATCCATTCATCAGTTGATTAGCATTTGAATTATTTCCAAGCATTAGGAATTAAAAGTACGCTGCTGTAAACATGGATGAGCACATATCACTATGTTATGATGCTTTTCACTCTTTTGGGAAGAAAAAACAATAGCTGGGTCAAATAGAACCTCTAATCTTAGTTTTTTGGAGATTTTCCATTCTGATGTCCAGTGGTTGTAGCTGTCTGTACTCCCACCAACAATACAGAACGATTCTTGTTCCTCTCCAGCCCCTCTAGCATTTGTTATTGGTTGATTTTTTGACAGTAGCCATTCTTTCCAGAGTGAGATGGAATCTTCGAATTGTATTAATTTTCATGTTTTGAATAAACAGTGATACACATGAGTTTTTTTTTTTTTTTTTTTTTTTTTTTTTTTTTTTTTTTTTGTCTTTTTGAGACGGGGTCTCGCTATGCAGTTGAGGCTGACCTTGAGCTCACTTTTGTAGCCCAGGCTGGTCTCGAACTCGCACTGATCCTCCTGCCTCAGCCTCCCGAGTGCTGGGATTACAGTCATGAGCCACCACGCCCGACTCACATGAGTTTTAAAATTCCATGCATCGAATATTTAAGCACCATGTGGCCATAACCCAGGGTAAATAAAACTTTCAGTTTTCATTGGTCCATATATCATATTCTCACCCAATACTGTCAAATGCTATTACACAACATGTGTCTGTACAGTTTCCTATTACGGATATGTCACTGAAATGAAATATATGATATAATATATCATATAAATATAGGATATAACAATGAAATAGGTGATATTTAATCATTGGCATTTGAAATTTAACATAGTGTTTTTCTAAAATTATTATCTAGGTTATTTGACAAACTTCATATATTTATAGTGTTAAACATGAATTTTTGAAAAATCTATTTTTTTTTTGTTTGTAGCCAGCTGAGCCCACTTTGGGGGTGGTGCTGGCACAGAATGTCTTGATAGAAATGGAAGAATGTTCTCTGTGCTTGCCTAAATATGCCACAGCAGGGGTGTTAGACCACACAGCTATCTCAATAGCCCAACAAAAATCTATGTTTTGCTATAGCTAAATAATACTAATTAAACAATGTTTCATTTTGATGCAGGAAGAAAAAAAATGATCTGGGGTGGATGACTTCTAATAGGGAACCTCCAAATGTTATAAGGATAACTAATCTCCAACTTGAAAAATATCTGGTATGAGTTCATGTTCTCTAAAACCAAAGAATGAATTTTAGGAACAAACAGAGGCAATGAGCAGAACATATTTATTGAGGGAAAGAAAGCTCCTTCCTGAGAGAGGGACAGGAGGAGGGTCCTCAGTGTCTGTGTCCATGAAGCTGTCTGTTCCAGGGACTTTTATAATGCAAAATCATGTGGTGAGGCTGGTCTAACACGGAAACCATGGAAAGTCACTTAGGCGGGCATAAGAATGGACAAAACTATGGTCAAGCAATGAGGTTACGAGCACCATTGTCTAGGTAAAATTGATTAAAGCCAATACCTAGTGGTGAAGTGAGTCACATAGCAAGCAGGCTTGCATAAGGAACAGGATCTCTTTCTGTTGGAGGTTGGGTTACTGACTCACTTGGGCTCTTTTCAAGTGATTGATGCCTATTTAAAATATCAATACCTGATGGACATTCCTAGGGAAGTATGTGGCTACATTTGTTTCTTCTTTTGTCTTGGAGTCTGGCCCAGAGCTTGGAGTGTCTGTCTCTTCAAAGCTGTAAAGTCACCTTGTCTCCTTGAGGGCCTGGCCCTGTCTGACTGCCTAGTTTAGCTGCCTAAAATGATTTCACATGGCCAATATTTCAAGCTGAAAATTTTGAACATATCCACTTAGTATTTTCATAGTACAATGAATTAATATTAAGCATAGTAAAACAGATATATAGTTCTCTCTTCCTTTTTCATTTTAGTCTCTCAGACAGTATCTTTGTAGTTTAGGCTACCATTGAACTCCCAGGGATCCCTCTGCCTCAGTCTTTGAATTGCTGGGATTCCAGCCATATAACACCACACTCATCCAACATTTCTTTAAATTGCCCTTTTTCTCTAATCAAAATTTTCTGTGGTTTGATCACCAATTCCTTGTTCTTCCTACCACCACAGGGTTAATTAATCATCATTCTAATATGAGCTTCGATAATATCCATCCTTTTTAGATACCACCTATTAATGAGATTATTATGGTATCTGCTTTCTGTACCTACATTTTCACCCAACATAATGTGTCTCAGAGCCATTTATGTTATCACAAATGATAGTGTTTTCATCTGGTTAGAATGAATAGGATTCAATTATGTAAATATATTACATTTGCTCTATTAATTCATCTGACAATACATATATACCTTGATTTTGTGTCAGTTATTATGAAACGTGCTATTAAGAACATCTAAGTACATATACTCTGATGTAATAATTTAACTTTTTTTCAGATATGTACTCAGAAGTATAATTATTGAACCACATGCTAGTTTCCTGTTTTTTTAATTTTTAAAGGAAACACTGTGCTGTCTTCATAATGACTAACCCTACTTTTATTCCTATTACCAGTGTGCATAAGTCTCCTTTTTTCATTATTGGCAATACTTGTTCTGAAATTCCTTTTTCTAGTTGTCTCTAGGCATGCCAATAACTCAGGATATTCACAGATCACCATAACCCTCAGTAATGCAACTGCATATATTTAACCTTGATGTGTAATCCTGTTGAAAGTTTCTGAACTGTGTTAGTATTTCATTGAGCTTAAATCTGCTTATAACCCTAGGAAAAACTGCTCAGTAGTTTCCTTTACCTAGGTTACCTTTGTCTGAATTTGCTATCAGCATAATAATTGTGGTCACCTAGTGAGAGACAGAAAGTGTTCTCTCTTGTTCTGTTTTTTGGAAGCATATTTTCGGCTCTAGGCAGCTTACAATTGGAACATGTTTGAATCTCTAGTATTTGATTTCAGTCTTTAATCAATTTATGATAAGAAAACTTAAATCTTCCACATTGAAGCAAATTCTCTGCAAATCTTTGTATTGGCACAAAGCTCCAATACATAATCATTACAACCACTGTAGAAAGTTAGTACCTGAAGGAAACATAGCTTACTTTTTTTTTGTCTTTTTGAAACAGGGTCTCGCTATGCAGTTGAGGCTGGCCTTGAGCTCATTTTGTAGCCCAGGCTGGTCTCGAACCCGTACAAGTCCTCCTGCCTCAGCCTCCCTAGCTGGGATTACAGGTGTGCGCCACCACGCCCAGCCCATACCTTACTTTTTAAAAATTTGAATCCCCTTCTCCATTCCTATTTTCCCTTCTTCCATGTATTAATTCAATTTCCTTTTTTTACAAGGGAATATTCTTGTTTCTTTTATCTGTCTTTTATTTTGCTTTTTAGTTCACTTATGCTCTGAATGTTTCATATGAGAGACCATGCAATCATTGCACTTGCATGTGTCGTTTATTTCATTTAAACTTCTGGCCTCAAGCTATAACCATTTTCCAAAGACTGAACCAAATTTAGCTGCCTTATGGCACAGTAGAACTCCATTTTGTATGCCTACTACCATTTTTAAAAACTTCATTTTGTTCTTTACTGTATTTGTCCTTTAATTTGTTCAAATGAGGGATGCTATAATATATTTAAAATTTGAGTATCTGCTTACATTTTATGGCACTATCTCAGTTACTTGTTTCTCATTGCTGGAACAAGTAACTGATACCCAAAATGAAGGAAGGAAAGGTTTATTGATTTCAAATTTACTGAGTTTCTCAGTCCACTTTCAGAGGGCTTCAAGGCAGATTGGCACATGGCAGAGTAGCAGTTCATGGTGGTGGCAAAGAACAAGAGCAAAAGGGAGGGCAGCAGCAACAATGGCTACAGAGAGGAAGTTTGTCTCTCTTAAATGGCATTGAGACTATATGCCCCAGCCTGGGAGTAGTACTCACACCTATAGTCCCAACAGTACCAAAACACATAATTCCAGCCTTGATTATGAATTAATCTCAAGCTCCAGAAATTCCCACTCCATGACTGCATGACACTTTAGGGGAACAACTAGACACAAACCATAGCAGTCACTTTTTTTTTTTTCTGTGATTCTCTATGTCTGCTGCATTTGGAGTTAGATACTGTCTGCTGTGTCCTTTTCATCCTTTTTTATGATTGCTGTACTATTTTGAGTTATTTTCTATGTTCTTTTAGGGGTATAAATATCATTTTTTAAAAATTCAAACAGGGCTGGCCAGACAGATTAGAGAACTAAGCACTTGCTTAGGCAAGTGGAGAGGCCAGTGTTCTGTCCCTAGCAGCACATGCCACTGGCCCTGCATACTGCTGGCCCCACCCATGGGAACACTGAGTCTGGGCATGATGGCACATGCCTATAATCCCAGCAATAGGGAGGCAACAAACAGGACAATCACTACAAGTCCAAGTTGCATAGTGAGACCCTGCACAATAATAACAATAATAATAATAATAATAATAATAATAACAATAATAATAATAATAATTCAAAAGAATAAAATAATATACTTGGGATTAATTTGACATACATTTTGATTGTATAAACAATCAAAATTATGTTGCTTTAGTATTCTCCATTCTTTGTCTCTCATGTGTTACTTTTTTATAACTTTGCTATTTTTAAGATAGAGCTTCAGTGTGCAGTTCTTGCTGACCTGGAACTCACTAGGTAGCCCAAGCTGACCTAGAATTCATGATAATCACCTGCCTTAGTCTTCTAAGTTTTAAGGTTATAGCAGGCGGTTAGTACTATTTTCTGAAAATATTATTTTCATGCTTAATATATTTTTACAGATTTTAAGCCTGTCAACATAGGATTATTGAAATCTGCATTTTCTTTTAAATTATATGTCAGAGAAAGAATTACAAACAGCTCATATTTATTTTGTAAAAAATGATTAGCTATATAATCATCTTTATTAATATTTTTGATTTTATATGGATTTGAGTTTTCCTACTGTACTTTTACTTCATGTTGGTGGACTTCCTCCACTATTCTTTGCAGAGAAGATTTTCTAGAGACAAATGTATGCAGTTTTGATTTGTCTTGGAACATTTTAATTATTCTTTTTCTAATGAAACACAGCTTTGTTACACACAAAATTCCTATTGGGCAGAACTTTTCTTTCAGCATTGAAAAATATTATCCCATGTTTTCCAGTGTCCATAATTTATAAGGAGAAAAAATGTGTTAATCTCACTAAAAATCTCATATGTTTGTAAACACTTTTCAGTCTTCTTTGAAAATTCTTTATTTTAGTTTGTTTTGAAATTTTCACTATTATGGTCTAAGTGCTTATGTCTTTATGGCTTTAGATAGATGTTCAACTCTTTTTCATATTTTTCCACTTTGATAATATGCTATGTGTGGTAGTTGATACATTGTGTTGAGTTGAGGAAGGGGGCCTCATCCTGCAGGATACAGAGAGCCTGCCCTTGGACGTGAGGGTGTGATTGGTTCCACCCTAGGGCCAGATGGGCTACCCCAGAGTGACTCAGCACAAAAAGTATATAATATAAAAAGAGTTGAGGAAGACTTTGAGGGGACCTGTCATGCCCCGCTTCCTTGAAGAAGTCCTGGTCTTGATCTGTGTAGCCACGACATTTGGGAGGAAGTGGTGTGCCCATGCAGAATTTGGAAGAGAAAAGCTTGATTGATGCACCAGCTGTTGCTCCTCCTCTGCCCTTCATTGTTTTCTGACACTGAGAACTGCTCTTGTTTGTCTTGGAGCCAACAGAGTATGAAATGAAAACTCGACAAACTGTGAGCTAAGTAAACCTCTCCTTCCTTCATTTTGGGTGTTGGGTATTAGACCCAGCAACGACTAAAAAAGTAACTAAGACACTATGTAGTTAAGCTCAGAACATTCCTCACATTCTTTTGCTTCTGCATCTTATCACTGTTGCTAATGTGTATTAGAGTTAAAAAGACTTAGTAAAATCTTAGTAAAGACTAAGATTGTGACTAAAGGTTACCTACTTCTCCAAGCTTTCTCTGGATAAAGAGGATTTTATACTTCTACCCCCAGGCCTGATCTTTGCTAAAATTATATATGAACATTACGTGAGTTTATATTGCCTTTTCTCTAAATTAGAGTGTTTCTGTGCACTGAATTAGATGCTACCTTCCTTCAAAATTTGTAAACACTATAAACAAACTAATATTTCAGTTGCTATGGATTTCTACTGTAGTGTGTGTTGACGGTGGGCTAAGAAGTGCAGAAATACAGGGATACAGCCAGTTTCAAGGCTGGTGTAGCATGTGCTATTTGAGATCAGACTTAGGTCTTGCACTTGGCAGGTAGATGTATAGACTGCAGAGCTATCTACCTTTATCAAGGAGACAATTTATTCTGATGAAAACAAAATATTCAAACTATCTGCAAAATTACAGAATTCTTTTGCATAAAATTTCTCTCTCATTTTGTTCAGGTATGTTCAATGTTTTTTTTTTTTTTTGGTCTTTTTGAGACAGGGTCTCGCTATGCAGTTCAGGCTGGCCTTGAGCATACTTTTGTAGCCCAGGCTGGTCTCGAACTTGCATCGATCCTCCTGCCTCAGCCCCCCCGAGTGCTGGGATTATAGGCGTGCACCACCATGCCTGGCTGTTCAAATTTTTATTGCAAGTAAGACAGGAAGAATATAATGGAGACAACAAATAAGAAAGTGATCTGGCTATTACTGGTTCTCTTGCTCCCATGTGGAAAGAAATTTACACGTGAATTCCAGGGGTCAGCATCTATACACTCCTTTCAGACAATGGACATAGTTAAAGTATTATGTTTATTACCTTGGTGGCTTTTGTTTGTCAATAAAGAGTTCTTGCTTATATTTTTCATACAATTGATGAATAAAACCTGTGTGTACTCAAGAATTTAAAATTTGACGATACTGCACTCGCCATAACATTGTTAATTAACACATTCAACTCTCAAAATTACCACATTTATGTTTATGATGAAAATGCCTATGATCTAATGTCTTAGCAAATTATAAACATAACATACAGCAATATTTTAACACTATTATATATAATAATCCCAGATGTACATAAGAGAACAAGTGTTTCCCCATACTCCCTTCACCTCATGACTGATGTCCCTTAGCATAACATCACCCAAGTGATCCATGTTGTGGCAAATGGCAGGAATTTTGTGTTTGTATAATTTTCTACCTCACATGCACTGATGATATATTTTGTGTATCCAACCATGCACGGATGAGAACTTAATTTTTGTCATATTCTCTCTGTTGTGAAAAGCATTGCAGTGAATATGGAAGTGGAGTTATCTCAAGATAATTATTTCATTTATAATGGAATTATAAAATACCATGAATACTCAAAGCAGTGTTGAGAAGAAAAACTGTCAAAGAAAACATAATAGGAATGTTCTCTGACATTGTCCTTGGCAATGAATTATTGGATATGGCACTAAAATCATAGAAACAAAAGAAATAATAAACAAATGAGACCTCATCAAATTCAGAAAGCTTCTCTATGCCAAATGGAACAGACAATAAAATGAAAAAGGAACCTATGCACTGGGAGAAAACTTATAATCATATATCAAAGAGAAAATAAAATATTTACTAAAAAGTACATACTAACTCAGTAACAAAATCTAAATGACTTATTTTTAAAATGTTCAAAGAGTCTTAAAAGAAGACATAGCAATAAAAGATAGCCAAGGAGCATATGAGACAGTGATCCACATATCTTTTCACTAAGATAGCTTAAAAAGCAAAAAGTAACTCCTGCTTTTCCTAAGGCTTATGCCAAAGCAAATGATTTAAAAGAGAAGAAAGAATACCAAAAGGCACTTGTGGATGAATGCACAGACACAGACACAGACACAGACACAGACACAGACACAGACACAGACGCAGACGCAGACGCAGACGCAGACACAGACACAGACACAAACACAGACACAGCCAGCCACACACACACACACACACACACACACACACACACTCACACACTAACAAATGCACACATCTATATTTTGCCACTACCCACTGCCTGGCAACTGAACGCACTGTGGCTTTGGGTGCAATTAAAGTATCCTTAACAGAAGACCTTGAAGAGAAATAAGATTGGCCACTATGTGATCATCAAGTTCCCACTGACCACTGATTCTCCCATGAAGAAGAGAGAAGACAATAATACATTCACATTGATTGTGGATGTCAAACCAATTAAATTGTGAGAAGCTCTATCTACTATTGGAGCCAAGGTTAATTACCCTAAGAGGCTTAGCAGTTAAGGAAGGCATATATACAGTTGAATCCTGAGCATGATACTTTGTAAAATGCCAAAAAAAAAAAAAAATTGAAAGCATTTAAACTAAGTCTAGCTAGAAAACTCTCACTACATATTTTGACCATAAAAAATACTCAAAATCCGTAATAATCAGGAAATTATGATTTAAAACCCAAAGACTCCAAGCTAAGAGTTCTTTGTGAGACTCAGAAGAGACTTTGCACTTGGACTGTTCAGCATTGCTGCAAATATGAAGATGTTGTAAATACTTAGAAATGGACTAAGTGCAATTTCCATGAGAGAGAGAGATTAGCATTTGAGAGGCCAGGGTTAAATGTTACAGCTTAGCTCTAAAATGTCCCACAAAGTTTCACGTGTTTGTAAGGTGACTGTATCATGGGTTTACTGTGCTCAACACTGGATTAGTCTGCCGATTACTTAAAAGCAAATTTGTTGTTAGTAGATAGGACCTATGTAGATATGCGTCATGAATGATGGGACCTGGAAAAGTCTCTATTTTTGTTTCAGTGCTATTCTGTCTTTCATTGTGACTCCTGGCTTCAATAGGATGAGAAACTCTCCTCCATCATTATACCATCTGTGAATTAGAGACATCCAACAAGAGCCTGAGTCCTCAAAAATTTACGAGCCAGTATAAACCCGTGTTTCCTTAAATTATGACATTCCCCAAAGATGTGGAAATAACTGATATGCTTTCTTTTTTTATTTTAACTGCTATTCAGTATATTTTTCATCTGTTCATTAAACAAATCTTTCTTCAAATGTAAGTTACAGGATGACCGTGTTCTCCCAATTCATCATCTGGTAGGAATAACAAACAGATGATAACAACATGGGATGTTAGGTGTGATGGGGAAGTATATACAAAAACATTGTGGGGAACAGAAGACAATAATCTAATTCAAGCTTATGAATATAGAGAATGTTTCAAAAAGTGGTTCTAAGATTTGCCTGAAAAATGATAAGGTATTAGATATATAGAAGATTAGTGTCTTTGTTACTTTCTCATTGCTGAAACAAAATACACAGCACTCACAAATTAAAGGAGGAAGGGTTTATTTCAGGTTGCAGTTTTTAGAATTTTCAGTTCATGTTCATTTGGCTCTGAAACAGGGTGGCACTGTAAAGGAAAATCTATGCCAGGGAGGGCAGAAAACAGCAGCAGCAGCAAGCCTTCCTTTTTATATTTCATCCAAGTTACAAACCTACTGGTTTGTGCTACACACATTCAGTGTGGGACCTCCAGTTTCAGCAAATACATCCAGCCGCACCAACAACTGTGCTGATCCAGTCACTGGACTGATCCAATTACCACACACCATGATCCAGTATCACACCCATGGTCTGGGAACTTTTCCAAAGCCACAGGAGTGTGTAATGCGTGGGCAAACACGTAGATAGAAGCCATACAATACGGAATTTGGCAGGAACTTCCAGGTTGTCAAAAAAGAACAGCCTGTCTACAAAGGTCTAAATGTCATTAAAACTAAAGGTCACAAGAGATAAAGCTAAATAGAGAAGCAAGGACAAATCTATTGAAGAACAGAAAAAGCTACTTTAGAGAAAATGGACATAACTATTAAGGTAAGACATGGCATTGAAAGTTTTTTTTTTTTTTAATGTCTGGCTCAGCCTGTCCTGGGGGTGGGGCTGGCACATCATGTGGCGTTGGGGGTCAAATCAAGGTCCCTGTGGTTGCCTAAGCAGGTGTTTCAGACTGATGAAACATCTCACCGGCCCTGAAAGTTTTTACAAACAGGGAAGGTAGGAAATTTTCATTTAATCTATTGACTCCATTTGTCATCTGATTATAAATAATTTAAGGCTATAAAAAAAAGCAGAGGATAAGTGCAGAAAATTTTTATATTACTATAGTCTAAAATTGAATTCAGACATGTATGTTAGGTACATGGGTAGATAGTTGAGACCTCTTTTGAGGATTGTACACATAATTATTTGGAAACATAATAACTTGTAGATTAAGGTGGCAGTAACAGGTATATTTTTTTTGCCAGTGTTTGAGTACAGAGTGTTATAGAAGCTAAGCATGTGCTCTGGCACAGTGCTTCAAGGCCATTCCACAAAATTTTACCAAAGAATAAATTAAACAAATGGAGGGGAAAAGTAGAAAACATCGTAAGTAGTGATTATTAATTTTTCACATCTCCACTACTATTTATATTTGGTGAATGGTAGTGTACCCAGCATGGAAATATGAAACATAAAAACTTAGATTTTTTTCTTCTATAGAAAAGTGGATTCTTTTTAAAAATATGTTTAGTACAGGATCTCACTACGCTGTTCAGAACTGTAGTGAGTATCCTCTTTTCACCCTCCCTACCGCTGAGATTGCAGACATGTAGCACAATGTCCAGACTCAGGGGATGGCTCAGCATATGGTACCATGTATCAAACCCCAGTCGATGCACTTGCCTAAGCAGGCACTTGGTCTGCTGAGCTATCTCACTGGCCTTGGCTTCTTCTTTCATACATAAGAGATTTCCTAAATTTCCTTCTGTGGAATGACATAAGCATCAAATCATTTTTTTCATAACATAAATGAAGAAAAAAAAAAAAGAAACTATGCAGATGCTGGCCTCTGGAGCTCAGGGTCCAATTTCCTTTCCACACGAAATAGGAAGGGCTTGAGAAAGCTTGCCAAGAGGGATTAGGCAAGCCTGGAGATGCATATTGCCTCAATGCATTCCTCCTTCATTCTCTTTCTTCTAAAAGGATATTGTATACACAACAAAATGCATAAAGGTTTTTCTTTTCACCAAAATAAATGGCCTCTTATGTGTGGTCAGCAGGAGGAAAATAGATCTAAGCCTACATAATTTTTTTCAGTGACAAATTTATTTTGTGATTTGAATTTTATTTTATTTTTTTAAGGGTCTACAGGGTGTTTAGGATCTCACTACTAGACCGGACTCCTAACGATCCACCTGTTTATAGCCTCCCAAGAGCTGGGTTTAGAGGCACATGCCACCATTCCTAGTCTCAACAGCCTTCTCAGTGTGCCCTGGGGCTGGGACGAGCAACATAGGCCCAGGGGATTGAACCCCTGGCTCCTGAGCCTACTTACAGATGCTTTAATCTGCTGAGCTATTTAGTCAACTCCTAAGCCTACATAATTGAGTGACTAATAATAATAAGACACACTGCTCCAATTTTTCTATACCTATATGTCTGTACTTAACATTTAGAATCTTTTCTACATTTTTAAAAACATGTTTTACGGCTACGCACAATTTCTTTAAGCAAAAATATACATGACCCAATGTAGATTTTAATGCGTTTGTAGTTTTAAACTGGTAATTAAGAATAAACATACTGAAATGTGGAGATAGCTCAGTGGTCTAAGCCCCTGCCTAGGCAAGCACAAGGACCCTGGATCCATCCCTAACACCACATAATGTGCTGGTCCCACATGACATGTCAAGCCATCCACCAAGACCTGATATGGTGGTGCACACCTGTAATGCCAGCACTGGCTAAGTTGAAACAGGAGGATCACTAAGTCCTACCTGTATAGTGACACCCTGTGCCAAGTACATAAAATTTAAAAAATACATATTTGTTATTAATTTCACTTGGTAATAAAAATTATATCTAACAGCTATTAAGAGGCAAATTTATAAAAATCTCTTTTGTCATTGCTTCTGTAAGTTAAATAAAATGTAATGTTTTAAATTTTTCATATAATTTCTATGTATAGTTGTAAGCAGTTGAGTTACATAGACATATTATTGGTAGACAGACAGGGCTAGGCCCTCCAAGGTGCCAGTATGGAATACAATGGTGGAAAACACAAGCACTACTGCTGTGGGTTGGGTCTCAAGACAAAAGATTAAGCAAATGTACTCATGTACCTCCCTAGGGATGTACATAAGGGATTGCTGTTATAAATAGGTATCAGTCACCTTGGAAAAGTAAAGAAGACTTACTAACCTATGCCCCTCCAGGAAAAGCTCTTGATCTGTATTTATGTCTGCTTACCACATGACTGGATTACCTACTTAATCTCAATGTATTCAATCTCACTTGCTCAGTTGTATTTGTAAACTTACTAACTGACCATAGTTTTGTCCCACCGCATACCCAGCTTGAAACTTCCTATTTTTTCTTCCATCTTAGAAATTCCTCACTTCCTCATTTTGTTCTATAACATCCCAAGAAAAGGCAAGTTCCTTGGCAACGGGCTCAGGTACCCCCAGTCTATCTATTTCTTGCATAGGAGCTTTCATTTTCTCAATAAACATATTCGGCTCCTAACCTCTGTTGTTCCTAAAATTCATTCTTTCATTTTAGAACATGAACGTGTCCCAGATATCAGTCAGGTTGGAAGTTTCGTACCCTTATATCAACATCATGTAAATATAAATATATAAATATATAAAATATGTGCAAAAGAAAATACTTTCAAAATAGAAAGCATCTTACCTTAAATGTTAAAATTTCCATTGTATAATTAGGAACCATTATGGATTTACTAGTCACATCCCCCACTGTACACTCCACAATGACAGTTGCAAAAGCCAGGGGTCTTTTGCCAGTCCCTTTAATGCTGATGATACGCTCCATACCATCCACTTCATTTTTTAAAGTAAGCTTTCCCTATGACAAATCAGCCAAGTTTCAGCTATATAGTAGGCATAGTTCAATGTCAAATAACTACTGCCATGATATTCATACTGAATTTAAAGACATGTGTTTGCATATGGGTATTAGTTATTGGATTTTCCAGTTTACATATCAATGTTTCTACTGATTTAACCCCTGATGAGAATCGCTTTCTTTATAGTTTCTCTAAATTATAGAGTATGGCACATTCTAATATATAATAATTATGTGTGTTTATTATTTGCTTGTCAAAAAATCATTGTCCTAGGCATGAGATGCATCTGTGCAATCCCAGAACTTTGGCAGTCTCAGGCAGAAAGATCACAAATTCCAGCCCAACCTGAGCATCTTAACAAATTTGTAAGACTGTTTTACAACTCAAAAGGGAGGCAGCCTACAGACATAGGTCAAGGAGAAGGCCCTGAGTTTAAATCTTTGTATACACTCTCAAAATTGTTGCTTTAAGAACATGTTTTAGAGATAGTAATTTGTACAATGAATAGGAACAGGAGAAATAATGCTGTGATAGCCAGGAGTGGTGGCGCACGCCTGTAATACCAGCACTTGGGAGGCTGAGGCAGGAGGATCGGTGTGGTGTGAGTTTGAGACGAGCCTGGGCTACCAAAGTGAGCTCAAGGCCAGCCTGAACTGCATAGTGAGACCCTGTCTCAAAAAGAAAAAAAGAAAGAAAAAAAAGGAAATAATGCTATGATAGCACATGGTATAAATGTAATCTAAGTGTGGGAACAATGTGACTTTCAAATTATTTATGCCTCAAATTTAAACTAACTATTTCAATTTCAAGGAAAAATAACTAGATTTATGGAAAATGTACATTTTCATGGTAAAGTCATCAAACACAATATACTAACATGACACATACACTTATTTACATATTAACACTGGGAAAAATAATCAAGGTGTTCTTACCATAATTTCACACTCTGACAGAGGCTTAAATGTAAGAGGATATTCCTCAGTTTTTCTAGGTCTTATATATAAGATAGGAGGTCCATAAAACCATTTTGCTTCTATGTTAACTTCACATTTCCAATCTGTGTCTGTGTCATTAGTCTACACATGAAAAGAAAAAAAAGGTGCAAAAACATCAGTGGGATGATGATGAAATTGAGGAACATATGAATTCTTAGTACTTTCAGTGAAGGTATATACGGTACAAAATGCCAACATTAGAATCACATATTTGAAGAATGAGTAATGAAAATGTGAACAAAAGGTCAAAGAATGACTATATATTCTTTCTGTGTCTTGAAGGAACATTATCTACTGAATCTGTTAAGGATTATTCAACGGACAATTTTCCCTTGGTTTGAATTATAATCTATTGTTATGAGAGCAATATGGTTTGAGTGGACAGAGTGTATTCCCAAGAGAAATAAAATGTATTGTAATTCTCGTGTTTCACAAATAACAAAGACAGCATTCCAAAGAAGTGAGTTTAGTCTTACAGTGTGACTTTGTTAAATCTTTAATAAATAAACAATAAAAAATTATCACTTTATAAATTCACAGTTTTTCACAACTGCATCATCTCCTGTACTACATTATCACTCTAATATAAGGGTAAGCTACCATAAATCACTGTCTATGAACCTATGTTAGTCAAAAGATCACAATAGAATTTGGGGCAGAGTATGTGTGCAATGGTAGTTCATAATGCTGGTGAAGCCAAGGGGTCATAGATTTTGTTAGGAATTTGAGGTTGAGTTCAGGATATTGGAGTTAAATTTTTAAGCAAAGAGATTCATCAAAATAAATGTTCACGTGAACAACATGATAGTAATGTATATTCAGGAGAAACTTTGACATTGGTGTGGAGGAATAATCAGCAGCACATGATCCAATTGTCAGTCTGTAGTTATTCAGGACGAAAAGTTTGCAGTCATTAAATTTCAGAAGGCAGTAGTAGGTAAGGAAACTCAAAATAAGCTTTTCTGAAATGTGTTTCTTTAAAACATTTCAAGATGGCTATTATGAGATACTGTAGACAAATCAACTCTGAGAGGCTGCTTTTTGGTAGTGTACATTTACATCTATAAAGGACATGATTTATATTAGGAAAAAGCAGACTCAAAAAGAGGCTTCTATATCTGACATATTTCTTTCTGTCTAGGAAAGATCAATTTATGGGAGGAAGACACTGGAAACCTTACAGGTGGCTCAGCCAGAGACTAAGGCATCTGGCTGTTACTTGGAAAGCTTTACATGAAAATCTCATTTATGCTCCCTGCATACCAGCTCTCCCCAACCATCCCGAGGCAGCCACCAACTCCTTCCCACCTAGAAGCACGAGTCCTAATCCTTTGATTGGTTGCTAAGTAAGCTTCAACTATCTTGCCCTGCCTTCCAGGCTTTTACTGTGTGTGTGATGTCTCCCATGTTTCTGCATATTAATAAATGTTATTTTATTCCTGCTACTCTATTAAGTTATTTTAAAATAAAAGTGTCAATTTTTTAAGAACAGTAAATTTAAAATATTATTACATAGATGCTAACAAATGTACAAAAAGAGTTGGTACTTACAAGTGGAATTTTCTGGACAAGCGGTTCAAATGCTGGTGTCTCAAATTCAAATGATAGCTCTGGCTCCCCTTTATTTACCACACCTTCAACACAATAGACACGCACATCATAGGTTGATTTCAAGAAAATTTTACAAGGATAGCGTCCAGGACTAAGTGGAAAAAATTTTAAAGGAACGGCAATAAAATCTTCCTCATCTGTTAAAATAATTAAAAGCAAATAGATTAGTCTTTTTAAATGTCATAAATCCTAAAATTCACTGTGGCAAACAATATTCAATGTAATAGCATTACATTACATCTTATAATATAGAATACACTCGGTTCCACTGAAGTTACACACCACTCCAAAATCTGTAGGGCTAATTACACAAGTTTATTTATGAGAGACTGTAACCTGCATAGGCTGGAAGAAGACCTGCTTGATAAATATACTCAAGATGTTTTGTTTTTAAAATTTTGCTTTATGTAATTTGAAAATTTGTAGCAAGAATAAAGAAGACATATTCTATTTATTTTAATATTTAGTATGTAATCAATCTATTTTTAATTGATATATACATAAAATAAGCCTTTAGCTATTTAATCTGGTAAATTTTTGATATAATAAAGCCATAATTTACTTTCCATTGTTAAAGTACATAGTTCTACAGTTTACTTTATATTTATTATAATAAAAAGGAATAAAGCATCCTAATTGGGATAATTTGTCCTTTGTAAATTGTCCTTTACAAACTTGTTTTGTTTTCTTTACTTTTGTCCAACAATCAAAGTTTTGTAGAAAATTCACACCTGAATGATTAAGACATTAACTGCTAGTCAGCTCTTCTTGGAAAAAGCAACGAATGACACATTTGTGCTAAGAACTCCCGATTAGTAATCTTTCTTTAAATTTACAAAACCTCACACATCTGGGACCTTAAGAAGACATCTGACTGTAGGTCAAAGAAACAGACCCCTGCAGAATTAACAATTAGCACTCAACCCACAGTAGCTAAAAATAACTTCAAATTTCCTTTTTCAAAAATTAAGTATATGGCTTTATTATGACTCTTACAACATGCAAAAATAATCTGAATGCTGTTCAATACAATATTTTCTGGAGGAAGCTAGAAAATTAAATGGTGCTACTTGGTGATATTAAAATAGTGTTAACTTCTTTTTATTTTTATGAATACAAGCTTGCAGCTCACACTTACTACATCTACCCCCAAAAGATGGGGAGCTCGTAGTCTTTTTTCTCTTCTCCATCTTGGGATCTGACTGAACTTGAGAGATACAAGAGTTTTGTTATACAGGTCTTTTATCTCCCTCCATCTCTTGATTCCCTTTTGCTTTAAAAATTTTTAATTAATTTTAATGAGAAATAAATGGCAATGAGACAGTTTCAAAACAGGTTAGTAGGAAATTACAATAATTAATACATTACATATTGTCTTCATAGTACTTATTCAGAGTACAAAATGCAGACATTATAATTTGTCTAATCATTGTTAGTACAAGTCTTCTCATTGAACTAAGAGCAAGTAGCTGTATAGCCATTCTATGTTGTATGAAAAATATATTTATATAATCTCCACACTCAATAGTTAGCTCTGAAGATATTTAGAACATAGCTTGGCCTTTATAATAACGTGCTTTCTCTAGCACTCCCATGCCTCTTAACTAGCTAATTGTTGGAATGCAGAAGTCAGAGTGAAGTTTTTGTGCAAAAACATAATTAACATCTTTTTATGTTTAATATATCCATTCTATAATATTTGTTTTCTTATTTTATTAGAGCATCAAGATTCTTAAAATTTTGCCTCCGTCTTGTTTAGAAATTATGCATTTTATCTCTTTATATTTTCATTGCCCCAATTTCTCATTATTCACATTTCAAGTAAAATATCCTGAAATAATTTAAATTTGTGCCCCCCAAAGGGCAAAATCTTTCATACCAAAAATAACATCCTGTTCCTTATAAAGCTGTCTAGTGGTTGAGATTATATCTCTAACATATGAGTTGTTCTTTTGCAGCCACTGATCATGAGATTAACACAAATTTACAATCATTTTTCTAACTATTGTGCTTGGCTGCTAAATTCCTTATTCCACACTTCGTTTCCTTCAACCATAAGTAAAACTTTCCTTTATTCTATAGGTCTCAATTTCCTTGTTCTATGGAAAATGTTTTTATTTTATCCTTATTTTTGAATTATAGTGTAATTGACACATGGCTTTTCTAAACTTCCTCAAAACTGAGACAGGAATCACCACATTTACCTGTCCACAGACTAGGTCAGTGGTGGTAAGCCTATGACCCAAACTTGCACATGCTGCACTGGACATGCAGAACCCTTTCTATTGGCAAGTAAAGCATACCATCCCAGCATTCCCTCCCAGCTCAAAGCTGTGTAAGCAGACTTAACTACAGTGTTGGTATTTTGTCATAATGAGTGGGTTTTGCGTTGCAGTTTGGGGACTCCATCTCTAAAAGTTTTGGCATCTCTGGACTAGATCAATGGACAGACTATGCAGATGCAGGCACCAGGATGTCAAGGACCAATTTTATTTTCAGAGGCAAGAAAGGAAGAAGTTCAGTTTCAGAAAGCAAAGAGACAAGCCTGCACATGTTTATTATGTCACTGTGTTCTTTCCCTAGTGCTGTCTTTTGCTAGAAAATTCCTGAAACACCTAATTCAAAGTCAGATAATTTCACTTTAATAGGCCCATCTATCTTCTTGGAATGACTTTTCCATATTTTTTGCTTTTCACCTTCAAAAATGGCCTTCTTTTATTATAGGCAGCTAAGTTAAAAATAAATATTTAGTCAGAGAAAATTAAATATACAGAATTCTATCTGAAGGTACAACTGAACAAACCAAGACCTCAAGATAAAGTGACAATGGTCAGACATGCATGGCTCTAAGTGCTAAGCAGAACTGCAATTAGTACCACCTAGTCTATTAAGTCTAAATATGTTTGGGACAACCAGGTGGGTGAGCAGTACACCTAGACACATTACCTTCCTAGCATATTCCTATTTTAGAAGCCATAGTTAAGCCAAGGTTAATGATGTCAGTGATATACTCTGCCTCTGTGCCTTGGGTCCCTATTGGGTCAATATTATCTAAGTCATATAGTTGTAATCTTATTGCTTGAGTATAGTTTGACTTATGTTGTATTTACATTGAGACGTTACTGTATAAATTACCCTTAAAAAGAATCTCTATGATAATCCAAGTAGGACTCCCTCTGTCTCGCAAGAGCTATCTCTCAATAAAGCTTTCTTACTCTTAATCTTCTTTGTCCTTTGTGCCTCATTCTTTGAACTCGGGGACATATACATTGAACATCTGACATCCAGTAGGTTGGGAGTCATATTTCCTTTATACCACCTTGTATTGATGACTAACAAGAAAGGAGCTCTGAAGTTTATGGAACTAAGTTATCAGTAACAGTAGTTTAGTAAGATATTCAATTATACACTGACATTTAAGTTACATAAGCTCCATAATTCTATATCTTTTGACTTGTAATATCACTGTTGATAATTTTGCCTTGAGTAAAATTTTAGTTTATAAATAATTTCTGATTTTCAGTTATGCTTCTCAGAACCCTCTGTTTGTTACTGTTCTATTGCTTTAATGTAGCTTCTATTGCAATACAAAACATATTTCTGCCTTTTTGTCCTCATTTTCTCAAAGAAATAGAAAGTATTTATTCTTCCCAAGTTCCCACTTGTACAGGATCTTATTCCCCTTTCCTTCTAGAGTGAGCTCTTAGACGTAAATGTTGAAGTAGCTCAATATGTATCCTTTGAGCCAATTTCCTGCATGAGGTACAACGTTTTTGTATCTGATAAAACATACACAGGGACTCCACCAGTTGAAATATGCTCACCCACTATATCAGAGAAACAGGTCACAGAAAACTTAGACCATAAGCACTCCCTGTGTCAGTAGACTTATCCTTGAATTGAGATATATTTTGGATGCGTTCATCAGGTTAATAGCTGTCCCCTGAGGTGGACCAGGAAGATACCTCAGTAGACTAAACAAATAAACACTCACTTGGCAAGCACAGTGTCCTGAGTTCAGTAACCAGTACAAAAAAAAAAAAAAAAAAAAAAAGCTGTCCCCTGAGGACATGATAGAAGGTTATAGAGAAGTGCACATCACTCTGGTATTTCTTTGAGTCATCCCCTTAAAAGCCGGCCAAAAAATGTTATCATGTAACAGATGCCTTCTGTAATCTGGTTGTACACACTGGTACTTCTCAGGTATAGCAGTAAATCTGCTTGGACTATTGAGTTCACATTCTTGTTTCTCTTTCCTCTTCAGTATCCACTGGCAATTCTCAAGTAATCCAAGAGAAAACTTACATCATTGAAAATCACTTTCTTTTCTAGTTAGAAGCTAACCTCTTGCCATATCAATAACAACCTCTCTAACTCACTTCGATGCTTCTCCTCTGCCAGTATCACCTCAAACCAGTAAGTCTCACACATTCCTAACAAAATGGTGTTCCCTTACACCTGTCCTATAGTTTAGTCAATTTAAGTTCAAGGATGTTTTGTTTTTCCTTTGAGGATGAGAAATAATGGTGTTTAACAGAGAACTGCAGTCAAAAAAGGCAAAGAGATATAAGGTAAGGGATATTGGCCACCTTTAAAACCATTTTACCTAAGTCCTTTCATTAGAAACTTATTCTTAAACTCTTAACTGTCAAGAGCATTGGAATAAGGAAGCAGATTCCTTGTTTTCATAGGTATAAATAATAAGATTTTTTTGGAAAGAGCGGATCATGGGATTAAACTGTTTCATCTTTATGCTTAAATTATATTTTAATAGGTCTTGAGCCTGCAGAGGCCATTAAATTTGTTTTTCAATCTGGCCACATCAGCTCTGTAATTAGTGGCAATTCCTCATAGGATTGATGTAAATGGCTAGCTGTTATCTTTCCTTTCCATTGCTGGTTAATTTTTGAAATTCTCTTTGTCTTCATGGATCAATTAATGGAAAATTAAGAGAGGGCCTATGGAGGAGTCTTAGCTTGCCAACATTTCAACTAAGAAGTTATCCTCTTTTTTCCTATATAATCTTTTAAGAAGACACAATTTCTCAAATAAAAGAATTGAAATAACATTGCACTTTCTAATTAACCACTCCATGGGGAAGGAAGCAAGGGATTGAGTTAACTTTGATAGTCAGTTAACTTTGTGTTTTCCATTTTCATTTTTGAATACCATCAACTTTCTCTATTTTGTATTTAAAGTGAGCTGTGTTTTGAACAGTTTATTTTTGAGTTCTCTCAGATTGATTTACTAATTAGTTTGAATGAGCCACTAGAAGCCAATAAACAGCATGTTATGTAGGACCTAAATTAAGAGCATCGGATTATAACTTTTCTGATTAAATGCTTCTCCATGGTCAGGATGTAGCTGAGCTCAGAGATACAGTGCCTGCCTGGCAAGCAAGCACAAGGTCCTGAGTTTGATTCAAATTATCAAACACACAAATAAACAAGCCTCTCTAAAAGTGTTATTACAGGGTACATGTCATTTTCAGGGTACCTATCAAAATTATAAAAAAATTGAAGTCCACATATTACAAATTATTAATTCCACATCAATAGGTTAAAAACTGAAAGTCAAAATGACTTATTTATTGAACAGAAAATGTCAGTAAGGCCGGGCGTGGTGGCGCACACCTGTAATCCCAGCACTTGGGAGGCTGAGGCAGGGGGATCAGTGCGAGTTCGAGACCAGCCTGGGCTACAAAAGTGAGCTCAAGGCCAGCCTCACCTGCATAGTGAGACCCTGTCTCAAAAAAAAAAAAAAAAAAAAGAAAGAAAATGTCAGTAAGGATAAAACACAAAAAATTGCAACACTCCTAGGAAGGTAAATTGAAAACATTGCCCTATATTTACAATTTGTTTTTTATTGTCATTTTGTTTTGTTAATTTTAACGAGAAGAAATAACAATGAGGCAGTTCTACATTAGTAGGACAACCACTATAATTAGGACAATGCACATTGTTGTTTTCATAGTAGTTATTCAGAGTACAAGATGCAGACATGATAAGTTTTCTAAACACTGTTAGTACAAATCTTTCCTCTTATTGAACTAAGAGCAGGAAGCTGTATATATAGTCTACAGTCCATACTCCTAGTGGGTTATCAGCAGAACTGGCAATATTTGGAAGCTATTGACTTCAGCCTTTTACAGTTCAGCACATTAATATGACTTCGCTTTTTATACTTTGTGGTTAAACTTTTCTGCTGGATGGTTAAGACTAAGATAAAGCAAGACTTATATAACAAAAATGTAACTTTTCTATCTGACAAGGTCAGTCAAATCCACTCAGGATTTACCCTGAAACAATGTACTGCTGTTTGAATAACTTTTGTCAGTTTCAGCCATCTGGATAAGTCATGACCATTGCTTGACCTGCTTGGTCTCTGTGGAAGCCTGAGAGAATGTTTTCTCTCTAGGTGACTCTTCTTAGGTACACTACATATCATCAGTCCCTTTCCTCTGTGACCTCATAATCTACTTAAACAGGAAATTTGAGAGTCAACTGAGTTATAGGCTGTTACAGTATAAGTTCTTTTGTTCTGTGTGCTCACTGACCTTGAAGGACTAGAGCCAAAGTATTGGCTATACCTGTATCCCTTATTTTTCTCTAATTATTTGTTTTTTATGCCTCCAGAAGAGAAGGTTAATAGTATTATTCCCTATAACATAGGCACTTTGCTTAACATCATTCTGAATATCAAGTGCTTTAGATCAGTGGTTCTCAACCTTTCTAATGCCATGATCCCGCAATACAGTTCCTCGTGCTGCGGTGACCCCGAAACAAAAAATAATTTTGGTGGCTATTTCAAAACTGTAATTTTGCTACAGTTACGATTCACAGTGTAAATGCCTGATATGCATTATGTATTCTCATTGCTACAAATGAAGCATAATTTAAAAATAGTGATTAATCGCAAAAACAATATTTAATTATATGTTGAGAAATATTTATTACTAATTCCAATAAGTAACATTTCACCATGGCATAGCATGGGTTTAAATATAACAATAATTTCAAAGAAATAACATTTTTTGATGGCTTTAGGCGACCCCTGTGTTTTGGTCGTTCTTCCCTCCCCCGGGTTGAGAACCACTGCTGTAGACATAACATGACACAAGTCTTTTCCATCACTTGTTGATATTCTAAACTTTACAGACCTATAGAAAGTAACATAAGAAATCTTATGCATTGTTACACAGAGATTTAAGAACTTAATCATATACAAAATTGTAGTGGTTCACTTCTATGGCCTTTTTTCCTTGTCTCATATTCTCTTTTATTACCTTTTTTCATTGATTCATTCTTTTTTATTTTTAAACAGACATTTACTTGAGAGAGGCCTTAGCAATAATTGAAATGACATTAGAAGTAGTGCCTAATTTGAAGACCAGAGTGATAGGTATTCCAAGCATGGTTTTAGCATTATACATTGCTATTATATTTGCTTAGTTCACAGATATCAGTACATATAATAAGTAGTAAGGGTACAAATTCTACAAATTACCTGTTAGTTTTAAAAACCTGTCGCAGATTTTTAGGATCATTGACCTAACCATTTTTGTATATAAATGTATGGTTTTGCCACTAGTATGTTTCTTAATTTTTCTCCTGGCTATTCATTGTTTGATCCTTAAGTTCTCAATTTTCATTTAACAATAATATACATTTCCACTTTTATTTCCTCTTTTGAGTTCTTATATTATGGATGCTATACGATATTTATAAATTTAAGTCTAGTTTATTTTACATATGAGTATATGTTCACAATACATCGACTTATATATGAAGGCTTTGAGTTTATCATTCTTTATAGGTGAGCAATACTCCATTGTATAAAAACACCACATATTTTGCATCCATTCTTAAGGCGACAAGCATTTTGGTTGTTTTCCAGATTGGGCTATCACAAATTGTGCTCCTATAAACATAAATGCGCAATTGTCACTATGATATGATATTTTCAGTTCTTCTGGGAAAATTCCCAGTAGGGAGATAGCTGGATTGAATGGGATTTCCAGTTCTAGTTTTTTTAAGGAATCTCCACACTGATTTCCTTAACAGTTGCACCACTCTACATTCCCACAAACAGTGGAGAAGGGTTTCTCTATCCCCGCAGACTCTCCAACATTTGTTTTTGGGTGATTTCTCTGGACTTCATCCTTTCTCACCTTCCTCCTTCCAATTGTTCATATGTCCCACACCCTCTTTAATAAGAAGTATCAATATGATAGTTTTACAACCTCTGTGTGAAAAACATGACTATGTCCATGCATCCCCTAGATACACAAACACGCTCATCTTTTCCAAAATTAAGTTACAAAATAAGATTCTGAACCAAAGTACTACCTTTTATCCTGTTGTTCCTGGAGAGGATTAGATCAGGCTGAGACCTACAGCAGTGAGAAAACTTTGTATCTGACATGAAGTTTTTTTGTAAGATGTTACCTACCCTTAAATAATTTTTAATTCTGTACAATCAATGGTAGTATTTGTCCCCTTCTATCTTTTACTCTATATGATTTTTAAGTCTTCCTGTTTTCACAAAAATAATCATTTCTGATTGTAACAGTAACCACATATTTTGACTTTATAACACCTATTTTTAATAGTCTGTGCAGTTAAACTTTCTCCTTTGTTTTTCTGCCTATATACTCTAAAACAGTTTATTATTGTGGTTGTCCTTCAGTGTGGTAGGTGCAGTGGTATAGGGAGCATGGGAGGTGGTTGGATGTAGAGCATTAGTCACCAAGTGGGAGATTCAAATGGTAAAATAGTGGTAGACTAGAAGGAAATGTTGATGGGGGTCCAATTTTACTGTAACAATTTAGTGGAGGTAAAGAATTAGTATTGAGAATCTTCTGGGAATATTTTGTATGTGTAAGGTGAGATGTGAGAGAAACCTGGATTACTTGGCATTTTAGGGAGTGATATGGCTGGCAAACTTGTTGATAGGGAGGTTAATAAGTTAGGGATGATATGCAAAAGGCACAGGTGGAGAGAATCAAAGAATAATACTAGAGAACACAGGAGCGACTGTGAAGGAAATAATTAGAGGGAATTTAAAAATTTGAGGGAGGGGGTTATGTTTTTGGAAAAAGAATAAACAAAGACATTATTAACATACTTCCAAGAAGTCTGTTGTGGTAGCATATACTTGTAATAACCACACCTGCGGAGATGAAGCAGGAGAGTTGATATGAGTTTGAGGCCAGCCCGAGGGCTAGAAAGTGAGTTCAAATTTAGCTTGAACTGCATAGTGAAATACACACTCTATCTATCTATCTATCTATCTATCTATCTATCTATCTATCTATCCATCTATCTATCTATTGATATCTTTGGGTTTGAGTTTAAAAAAAAACCTAAATATAGAGCTGAAAATAGGGAGAGGACCTAGCCATTTATCAAATGACACCTAATATAAATATATAAAATTAAGAAACTAATAAAGATGAGAAACCAAAAAAGAATATTACAGAACTCTAAATTACTAAATAAATCAAGAAATATAAAAAAAATAGACTTTTACTATGTCCCAATCAAACACGGATTAAATATTCCAATGAGACAATGCAAATGTGATTCCATGTATCTTCTTAACCAGAGCCTGAGTTATCACAATCTGATAACTCCTCTGATCCTTAAGCTAAATCACACTCAGGGTTTCCTTTTGCCCTGTTGCAGGCATCTTTGTACTCTGTTCCAATCTGAGTTCTTGGTTTTGAAACTCTTACTGTCCAGTCCGGGTATGATGGTAGATTCTGCTGACAGATGCAGTAGTACATGACCATCTGCTAAGGCAAAATTATTTCTATGCGCATAAATCAGCTGAATCAGTAAAATGTTAAACCATTACAGTGATATTAATCAGGGCTAATTGAGAGAAATACGTAATTATGATACCCTCTTTGAAGCTTTTCTTTGGCATACATAGGGAAGAAATTAATAGTTATAGCATAACTATCATGACAGCTAAATCCTAGCCCATAGTTATTGTGCACTAAATGTGATGGCTAACCAACCCTTATTATATATAACTAGCTATCTAAAGCCCAGAGGCTTGGGAACCAGATAATGTCACAGGGGGAAGAGAAAAAAAATGTGTTTTCCTAAGTCATTTGCTAAGTGGTATGAAAAGTATTCATACGATGCTAAGGATATGTTACATATGTAGAAGAAAATAACTGGAAAAATTGGGTACAAAACTGGTAAACAGAACTGGGGTTAGAAAAGAAGTGTATGTCAATAATATTAGAAAATAGGTAAAATGAAAACAAATGAAAAGTGGGGAGAAAAGAAACGTTGAGAATAGGACAGGGATTGCATCAAATCTGTGTAACTGTACTATTAACCTGTTTTGAAACTGTCTCATCATTATTTCTTTCTCATTAAAATTAATAAAATTTTAAAAAAGAAAAAAAATGGCTAAAAAAGGGAATAGGACACATGAGAAAGAACCTTCTTAAAGAGACACATATAAAAGAAGGAGGGACATATAAGGACAAGTATGAATTCCATTCTTGTGTATAAACTATATTGGGGAGAAAAAAGGCTGAAGGAAGAGGCGCACAGGTGTACAAACAGATAAGCTTATCAATGAAGAAAGAGTAAAATAATGGAATGAAAGTGGAGAAGAAAATGCAAAGGAGGAAAATAGCAAACAATTATAATACAATCAAATAAAGAATAACAAAGAAAGTTTTCCATTGTTTTGCGTATATGTCTCTTTTCCTCAGCCTAGGGTTAAGGAATAGTATTCAGGCCAGAATGTGTCTCTGTTCACACTGCAAGTCAGAGGTGGCAATGTGAGCTCACAACGGTGCCAGGTGTCCAGATGTGCTTACAATGGGAATAGTACACCAGTGAGAGCTTCAATTCCTGTAACTCAGCCTGAATCAGGCTTCTGACTATATATAGGAGCTGAGTCTGAGATCTCCAGGCCCTGTCTCTCAGAAGGACTGCCCCTAGCCTACTCGCCAACTGCTTGCTGTCTCCCACGACTTCCCTTCCTTCATCAAAGCTGGGATGTTGGATGGATGCAATTCAGTTTGGAGCTGAGGGGCTGTTCTGGGACTTAGGTTCAAAAAATTGCCCATGTCTGTATGGATATCCCTGCCAGGTCTTCTTCCATACTTGTGGCTGCAGTCACTGTACTGCGATCACTAACTAGCTGTTGACTTTGGAAGGTTGCTCTGGAAGCAATATCATGCATTTTCCTTACTGGTTCCAACTGTTTCTGATTCTCTTCCCCCAACTGAGTTCTCCTGTCTCCCATCAGCAAAAAAGTTTGCTTTACTTTCCTTCTCAGCTGTCAGCTAGCCATCCATTGTCAGCAGCACTGTGCAATGTCTCCTATGCAGTATGATCTATTTCTTCCATAGTGCTTAGTTCTACTTTCTGTTCCTTGTTCAATGCCCTTGTGTTTCCCAGGTAGCCTCATTCACTTTGATTCCTCTGCAAGCTATAGTTTACTAACCTCAAGCCACCTTGTCCTTGAGAACCTGAGCTGCTGGTAGTTATTGCTTCACTATTTTAGGACCTCTGAGACCCTAAATTTTTTGAATGCAAAATCAAGCAGTTATAGCAAAGACCTCAGCCATTAATCTCATGG
The DNA here is from genome assembly GCA_004027025.1 of Myocastor coypus. Classification (NCBI taxonomy): domain Eukaryota; kingdom Metazoa; phylum Chordata; class Mammalia; order Rodentia; family Myocastoridae; genus Myocastor; species Myocastor coypus. Next base: position 29,115 of record PVJA010016543.1, read on the forward strand.
CCACTTTGAGCTTCGCTCAGGGGTCTGCTCTAAATCTTCCAAGTAAGTGTACTTTTTACTCTATCTTTTGTAAGTGAAAAACCTTGCTACCTCTTATGTGCTTTCTGCAACTCTTCGTTCAGGACACAGAATTTTGAAGTTATCTCTAGAAAGTGTTTAAAGCACCCAACAATTCAGTAACACTTTCCCACCATTCAATGAATAACACAAATCCGTAGAAATATAACACTACATTAAGACCAAATTTATCAAAATTATAACTTAGAATCCATAATATAAGAGTTATAGTATATTCTAGGAAGTCTTAGTGAAGAAATAATATTCCTATACTGATACAGCAACTAGAAATAAATTTTTAAAAGATGACTTTAAATAGTTAAAAATATTCAGTCATATTTTTCATATAACCACTTGTATTTAAAAGTGTCAGTGCATCACTACTCATATCAAAATGTAGCTGATAACATCATGATCACACCAACAGAATAAAGAAGACAAATGGTGAATACGTGAAGACCCTGTTAAAAAAAATTCTCATGAATGACACATTATTCTCTGTTGGCATGCTTCCGTTATCAACCTTTGTGGATCAGTGCTAGATATTCAACTCAACACATTACTGGTCATCTGTTGTACCTGAGAGAATCCCTCGAGATGTAGTCGACTGTTCACGAATTTTTGGAATCTGATGCATGTAAATATTAGCAGGTAAAACAAAATGGTCTGGAAGGCTCAGTTCTGTTGTAAATACAATGAACTTAGGCTTCTTCAACTTTGACAGATGAAAGAGCAAAAGAGTCTGGAAAGAAAAGGTAATGATGGAATGTAAATTGTATCACATGTATTTCCAAAACAAAATAGCATTATCAGCTAGACACCATACTTGTGGAAAATGCTTAAAGGATTGATAGATAGGCTAATGTTTGTTTCTGCCATATATTTTATGTTACGGAATCATTTGTGAGGATGAGAAACAATTCTAGTAATGAATAACATTCAAAAATACTTTCATTCCCAACCTGAAATCTGTCCTTTGTCACATTTATCAGTAAAATGTAGTTCTTTTTATCAGTAGAGACTGAACCTTTCTTTCACTAGTGACAATTTGGTGAATATAAAATACTGTTAAGGCTTAGTTCTCTGCAGCTGCCAGAAATCCTTCATATCTAGGTTTGGTAAATTTAGTTCAAACATTAGTCATAAAATGTGAGTTACAAAACAACTCCCAAGCATATGCTTTTTTATACACAATATTGTCCTTTTAAAAATAAGATAGCGAAGATAAACGAAGCTGTCACACTATAAATAAAACAAATTACAAGTGACAATTTTAATTTGTGAAAAAAGGGCAAGATACACGTCATGCATATGACAAAGTATAGGCAACAACATATAAGAAAAGTTTTTAGATTTGCAACAATTCACGATATGACAGAGAAGGAATTGAACACAAAGTACATCTAACACAATGTATAAGTTATTAAATACAAAAGTGTACTGGGTTCTAGAATGAAAGCTATAGAAAAAAAAGAAAAAGACAGAAGAATGAAAGCTATAGAAAAAAAGAGAAAGACAGAAAAAAGTCTATAAGTATATGTATTTAAGAAAAGGGTATCATGTGTGAAATTCACCTTCTTTATCATTTTAAGTAATTATTTTCAGAAGATGTAGTAAGTAAAAATAAATTTAAAAAGTTAACGATAGAAGGAGGGACAGCGAACAGCACCATAGACTAAATGTTTGCAAAGGAAAGCCACTGAAATTTTTTGGTGTAAAAATACACTGACCTTCGAACATATAAGCATTCTCAAATTCACTGTTGTACAGAAATAACATTCAGTTAAATCTGAAGAGATCCATCAGGTTCTTGAAAACACAATCAGAATGTTTTAATAAAGCAGATGTCAAAGTTTTAGACTTCAGTACTTTGGATTCAACCAGAATTTTATAAATTTCAGATCATCTTTAAAATATTATAATTAAATTTTAGAGATATACAGATTGTGCTGAGTCTAGCATTGTGACAAGTCACTCACAAAATGTCAAGTATTTTCTTAAATTCTATTTACATGAATATATATATATATATATATATATATATATATATATATTCCAGAGTATTGTAATGTACAGCCAGAATGGGTTACTTTGAATTAAGGATTACACTTTAATGAGTGAAATTATATAGTAGAACTCTTTCAGATTTATTATTAAGTGATGTTAAAAAAAAGAAACTACTGAATTGTATTCCTGAGGGAAAGGAATATTCATGATTATTTTGTGAAAATATTGCAGGATCAAGTCGATACAATCCTGCATATATTTAAGAGTTGGAACTGAATTACATCATGTCTTTTCCCTTCTTACCTCAATCTTGGTTAGACCTAGAAGGGCCACAGCCACACGGACGGTACTGCTCTCCAGAGTGCCTGTTAGCAACCTTCGTTCATACTCTATAGTAGACATTTCCCGTTGTGCTGCAAAAGCCAAAGCTTTTTCTTTGGCTTCATTAGTCAATGACACCTTAAGGCTCACATTCACGGTTTGATGGAGTTCGCATTTGAAATACAAAACTGGATCATCCTTAATATTTTCTAGGGAAATCAAAAGGATTTCTTAATAAACTGAATATTTGTGCCCTCCATCCATGGTGAAGTTGGGAGGTTTGAGAAAGAAAACTGAAATTATTGTCCTTCATCAAACAGTGTAAAGAAATTAGTATGTCCGTGTGTGTGTTCGTGCATGTTTGTGTGTGTGTGTGTGTGTGTGTGTGTGTGTTTGAATTGAACCTAGAGCCTCCTACAGCGCTAGGTCAGCACTATGCTGCATCGCGCACACCCCCAGTGTCCCTTCCTTTGACTTGACTGGGTTTTCATTTGTTGTGAAAGCTGAGCTTGCATATGTGATCTCACAGCCTCATTGCCCTACAGTCCTGGGATTATAGGCTTATACACTGTGTCTATTTGATAAATAATATTGTTTTGCCTAATTTGAGTATTGAGTACTTATTTGAAAACTAAAAAGGCTTTTAAAATGATTCATCATTGATATTTTAGGTAATCAAATGATGCTCTATTTCATGGATACTGACACAAAGTCAAAAAGGAGTTCTTTCAAGATCTAATCATACTGCAGAAAACTACTATGAAGATGCATCCAGAATTTTCACTATTGTAGGAATATGCCCATCTTTGATAATTTTTTTTGTACCAAGAATTTAGCTCATAGCCTAGCACTTGCCAAGCAGGCACTGTGCTGTTGAGCTACATCCCTTCCCCAACCTCTTTTTTTATTGTCTTTTTATCTTTTAACTACTATAAAAAATGAAATACTTAAGTACAGTAAAGTAAATACTTAAGTACAGTAAAAATGAAATACTTAAGTACAGGCTAAATCTTTATGTACTGTACCTTCTTCCAATGAATTGTTGAAGTCAATAGGATTTGAAGGCTCTGTTGAAACGAAACTGGAAGGCAAGGGGATCAAACCATTTCCTTCAATGATGTGTACTAATTCCCCAATCTAAAGGCAAAATTTTGAGAGCTTGTAAAAATATGGTAACTCTGTGCTGCAAACACAATCTCTACAATAGAATTGTTATGCAATTCTTTAAGCAGCATAGCTTCCTAATGGTTGGACATAGCACAAGGGAAAATGTATCAGTCAGAAATGGAGAGAGATTAGCAAATTCCCAGATCATATTCACAGATACAACTATCCTCGGGAAAACACTACTTTTAAGACATCAAAAAAGCAATGATGAAGTATATTTCCTTCATTCTTCAATTTATTTTTGTAAGGAGTTGACAACATTTTTCAGGGTGTCAGAGTCCCTAAGGGTCTGCATTTAAAAGTGCAGCCTTTCAATGACAACATGTGAAGGCCTTAAAATATTTTTTAAAAATCAGCCAAATACAAAAGGCTAAATGGAAAGGGTAAAAATAAAAGTGGGGAAAAATGTAAGCGCATCAAAATGACAGTTAAAAAGTCAATAGAAATGGGCATGCTTGAGTTTATTACTGTCATATACTAGTTATTAAAACTCAAGCAAGGAACTGTGGAGATAGCTCACCAGGCTAATCAGCGGCCTGGCAAGCACAAAGACCTGAGTTTGTTCCACAGAGCCACATGCCAAGCTGACCCCCAAGTGTGCTGGCCACCAAAAGTGGTTGTTGGGGCACAGACCTATAATCCCAACACTGGATTATGAGTCCAAGCTTCTGCATAGGAAGACACCATACCACGTAAATAAATAAAGAAAAAGGAAAAAGAAAACATAACCTCAAACAATCCAGACACGGCAGTGCATATCTCTAATCCCAGCACCCTGGGTGCTGAGGCACAGTGATCATAATAAATTCTGAGCTGGCCTGGGTCTACTTAGTGAGATTTTGTTTGATAAAATAAAGAAACCTCACAAAAACCAACCAAACAAAACTCCCAAATACCTCAGACAAGTTTCTAAAATTTCAAAGTCCCAGTTTCCTCCATGGTAAAGTGGAAGAAATTATTTGTTATTTATGAAATTATTTTAAACTGAAAGCAATTAAAAGCAGGTATAAAAACTCTAATCTCTACCATTTGCTTAAAAGTAAGATATCAATTTACAAAAGTATCTTCTTCTCTATCAACAAAGCAAGTTGATTGAGAAGGCAATTTTGGACCTTTGTCTCCCTAGAAACGGCGTTAGATTAATCCACATAACAAATTTGAAATCCCTTGACTTCCTGCAGTTTGCCTCCTTTTCAAACCCAAAGTCTTTGCCCTTTGTGTTGTCACTTTTCTGCGAAATTACTATTATTTTATAAAAATGATAACATGAGATTTAATCATTCCCTAGTGTTTCCCATGTATGTATGAAACATAGATATTAACAGGCATTTTTCTTATTAAGTTGTCCTTTATAGAATAGTCTGTCATATTAAGCACTATAAAAATAGGGGCTGGGGAGATAGCTCTGTGGCACAAGTGCCTGCCTGGCAAGTGCAAGGTCGTGAGTTTGAACCCCAGTCCCACCAAAAAAAAAAAAAAAAAAAAAGAACTATAAAAATAGAAAATTGTTTTTCTTTCTCTTTTATTTATTTCCCATGATAAAACACTAAAAAAAATCACTATGTCTTCAAAGCAGAGGGATTCACTATTGACTGCAAGAGGTAACACCCAGCTCCTTGAAATCTACCTGGCACTTAAAAGAGATCTATTTAAACACAGTATATCTGTATATGGAAGTGAGTTTTCCCAAACTTTAACATGCATCTAAATCACCTAAAGACATGGTGAAAAGGCAGATTTTACTTAAAATGTCTAGGGTGGGGCCAAGACCTGAAAGGATAAAGAAAAATGAAACCTTGAAAATTGAGATACAATAGGGAATCTTAAATCATAAAGACCTTGGTACAAGCATGCAACAGCCTGAAAATTAAAATAAAGGAAATGTTCTCAGGAAACTGGAACTGTAATTATTTTGAAGCATCCCACAATCTTAAAATAATATTATCTAAATGAATAGAAGACTTCTAAATATATCTTCAAGTAGACAATGTTTATGTAAATGATATACAAGTGAAACAATTGATAGAAATACACATCCAAAATAGCATTATTTAGGTGGGCATGGTAACACATCCTGTAATGCCAGCACTGAGCAGTCTGAGGCAGGAGGGATCAAGGGCAGTATGGAATACATATTCAGATCCTATCTCAAAACATAACAAAAGAAACAAACTCTTTTTTGCTCTGATATGTACATTATCTCATATTCATATATTTTGTCAAAAATGTATGTGTATTTTCTATAAACTTCAAGAACTGCAAACATGCACTAATGAATTTGAAAAAAAGATTTGAAACTTATGCATGCGTAGGAGAAGAAAAATAGTATGATTATCTTTTCAATAGATGATGTTATTCTCATCTGGAGGATGCTAATGATACTTCATATCACAGAAAGCCCAGTATACTGACAGCCCTTAGAGAAGAAACTTAAAATGCATGTGCAGGAATCTCTAACTCTAAATAAATAAGTGGTATAAAATTTCACTATTAATTGTTACTAGTTCATTGAAAAGAATGGTGTATGCTTATATCATTTCACCATTTTTATGCCTATGTCTTATAACATAAGCAATTATTCTGAAGATAATTATGCAAAGTACTAATTATTGTTGTTCTCCTGCAGTCTTGAAATTTTGTACTATGAAGTCACTCTTATTTTGTTTTCCCAAGTAAAAGATCCTGCTTGATGCACTCACCTACTTGGTACAGATGAATTCAGCAATGCTAGCTACTTTCCTAGAATGGGAACCCTGAACTACACAGAGCAGATATTCATATGCTGGACACCACAATCAAGACAGAACAATGTATCAATATACTGCTGTCCACTTTATCATGTTTATATGCTTTGTAAAGCATCTTTGTAAACCTATCTTTCCAGAAGATATAAATCCATAGAAACTGAGCCGTGAGTCTGCTTGAAGTACCTCCATTTAATCCATCCTTTTCTTTTAAGAGCAGACATTTCTCTGGATTTCTGGTGTTTTGCAGCATACATTTTTTAAAAAGCTTTGACAGGTTTTTGTCCAAATTAAGAATTTTTATGAGCACTGATAATCCTATAAAACTATTTCTACTTTCAAGCCATTACTATATAAATCATTTTACTTCTTATTTGGAAGTTCAAATGCAACAACCCAAATGACAACAAAGGCCTGGAAGCTAGGTGGCCTTTCTTTGACAGCATTGTTTGTCAAAATGTATTTATTTTACTCATGAACAGTGAGCAAATAGTCCTAATTCATAATTTTTAACATATGGGTCATAATGACAAAGGACTTACCACATATTTAAGTAGAGCACAAGGTAACTAGGGGAACTTCAATATTTGTTTAGTTAACCATGTAATTGTGTTTTTCAATATAATTAGAAATATAATTGAATGTATAAATTAATGCATGTATTTCCAGACATATGTAATTATAATTCATTGCAATCCTTTGAGGATTATTTTTCAACACATGTCAATAAAATTTTAACATAACTTTCTTAATATGTTGTGAAAATGATAAATATAAATAACCAAAGATATATTTTGGTGAAATGCAGTGTCAAATGATGTGTAATTATACCTTGATTAAGTTAGACTAAATGTATGCAATCAAATATTAATATTTTAATAATTTCAAAGAATAAAATTCATCTTATTGCTGTATTATCTATAGTTAATTCTAATATCTTCTGAAGTAGCATTATAGTATAATAACACACATGTTTGAAGAATTTGATTAAACTCTTGGCCACATTATATTTAATATATTTTTACATATTTTACATAGTGAAAAATATCACTCAATCCTGAACTTTGTGTGTGTGTGCAGTGTTAGAAATTAAACCCTGAAGGGGCTGGGGAGATAGCTCCATGGCACAAGTGCCTGCCTGGCAAGTGCAAGGTCGTGAGTTTGAACCCCGGTCCCGCAAAAAAAAAAAAAAAAGAAACTAAACTCTGAGATCTCTAACATTGTCCTACACCCTCAATATTTCAACGCTTTAAAAAAATAAGATTATATATTGTTATGAAAAGACATTTTTCTTTTATGTGTAAAATTATGTTCTACATGTTTAATAAGCTACATTATTTTAAGTGTATAAATGATTTAATGGAAACCAGGTAAGTATAACATCCTTACATAATTATTGTCATTCAACTGCATTATGCTCTAAATATAGTGAACATACAACTGATATGTTTAGATATATGTTTAATGCTAGAGACTATAAATTTCCTGCTCAAATCAGCATGTAGCAATGTCTTTCTGGAAGATGGAAATGATGTAAAATTTTTGTCATCTGCTCTTATCACTTTCTCCCTCTACCTCCTACTGGCTCTTTCCTTTGTTAATTTAAAGCAGTCAGATTTACGAATCCCAGAACCACAAGTAAATGACTTGTACCAACAACTTTAGGGAGTTTTTAAGCAGATGCTTCCTCCATTGAATCTCTAAGAAAACTGTCTTGATTAATTCTTTGATAGAAAAGTTGGCAGACCTTCAGCAGTTGAGCCATCAAGGAGGTCTCAGAACTCTTAGCTATAGAATCTGTGAGAACGTATGTTTAAAGCCATTAGTGTATGATGTTTTACTGTATAGCTATAGATAACCAGTATAGTTAGAGTTGCAGCAAGGTTAGGCAAGCCTCTAATCTGTTCCCATGGGACTTCTACCTGCAGGGATCATAATATTTACCCTTAAATAACAGAATTATTTGGATATTGTTGAGGTTAAGATCTTTGCCTAGCAACCTAATGACATCAATCATCTGAATTTCTAGTTTCCAGTTGCCTTCAAGTTGCCTCTGCTCTTTACTTCATAGAAGAAAAATTGCGTGACAGAAGCACAGATTGTGATTCTGTTCTCACCTCTTGGTTGCTCAAGATGATGGCACAGTAGCGTGTGTGGACATCAAACGGAAGATAGTAGATCTCTAGACTTGAATATCCATTTGCCTTCATGGAAAGAGTATGCACGGAGCAGAAGAACTCTTTCATGTAACTGCCTTTAATTGCTAGCAAATATAACACAAATCTAGTTGGCATGCAATAATACTAATGTTGTTCAAATAAAAGCTATTTTGATTAATAATTAACATATTCGGATTTATAAAAACATTCAGTAGTATACTAAAACAGTGGGTTAAGCTATCTCAAGCTTAGCATAACAAAACAGAAAATTATGATCCTCCACTAAAGATTGGTAATGACATCTGGATACATTAGCACAGACATGAAATCTCAGCACTTTGAAAGACTGATGCAGGAGGATTGTAAAATCAAGCTCAGCTGAGGAACTTCACAACTTAGAATCTTTCAGGCCCTGTCTGAAAAAATAAATGAATAAACGAAGTGTTCGGAATATAGTTCTGTGTTAGGGATGTAGCTCATTGTGAAAGCTTTAGGTTCAGTACTCAGTAATGTGAGAACAACAAAGTTATTTATTTTTATTTTTTTTTTTGTGGGACTGGGGTTCAAACTCATGACCTTGCACTTGCCCAGCAGGCACTTGTGCCTCGGAGCCATCTCCCCAGCTCCCAAAGTTTTTTTTTTAATAATAGGAATTTCACTGCAATATACACTTTGTTACTATTTAAAATTAACTTTGTATACTGCCCATAGTAAAGGAGTCATTCAATAGTGTTAAATTTTTGTGAGCTATTTAATAATTCACATTAAAAGAAAAGGATGATTTGAATTGGAAATGAATGACTGCTTTATGTATTCATATATATATATATATGTATATATATACATACATACATACATATATATATGTGTATATATATATATATATATATTAGTTTTAATATGTGTCCACAAATCTGTAATACTGCCTTGGATGTGGTGATATGTAGGTCAGCCTAAATGACCTCAGCCTATCAAACATTATGCTAGAATACTTAAGAAATGAGGGACCAGGGATATAGCTCAGTGGAATAAGTGTCTGCCTGGCAAGCTTGAAGTCCTGAATTCAATCCCTGGTACCACAAAAAAAAAAAAAAAAAGAAAAGAAATGAAGCAAAATCACGTTTTTATGTAATGGCCTGCTCGTCCTGGCTGGGGGTGGGTCTGGCACAGCATGTGGTGTCAGGAACTGAACCCCAGTCCCTCCATTTACCTAACCTTGCTTAAGCAGGCACTTTAGACCGCTGAGCTATCTTGCCAGCCCAGCAAAATCATTTCTTATACATGATCAGAAAATAAAACAATTTTCTTTTCCAAACATCATTTTGTTGAAATGCCAGCTTTTAGCCTATGAAGAAGCCTAGGCAATATCGAGTAACCATATGTATGTGACCAAAGCAACAGCTTTAGTTGAGGTTCCAGTCAAACAAACAGCAGTAGCTATCAGATACGTAAGAGAGGAAACCTTTAGATGACTCAGGCCCTAGGCTCTAACATAGAAGAATGGCATGAGAGATGTTGAGATGATATGACTAAGATGTCTAGTCAAAGCTAAAATATGAGATAATAACCATCACTGATTTTTGTGGTTTTATGTCACCACATTCAGGGTTATGTCGTTTACATTAATGGCTAATCAGAAATTTTATATATTCATTTCTTATCCATCATTTGATTCAGTCATCTTTTCTATACCTACACTTACCTTGTAAAGCAAAGCAAATCTGTGATCTTAGTACATTTTTAACCTTAGAGATATATTACATAAATAAGTTTTAATACTTTAAAATAAGACAAAAAGTACATACACCTCAGCCCAAAAAACATTATAATACAGTACTTCAAAAGTGAATCAAAATCACTTCCCAAGGGTTTCCTATTGCAGTTAGCATCATAACCATGCCTGCTGAATGTTAAATTCATATCATGTCTTACAACTAAAAATAAGATACAAAGAAGTAAAGCCTTTTGTTTGAGGTACTCACAGGTTGTTATGCTATCTCGAACATGGAAACAGCCGTGGGTAGCATCACATACACTGCTGCTTACATTATTGTTACAAGAAAGCAACAAAAATAACAACTTCAGATACATAAACTTCAAAAAGCTAAATTAAACTTTGTACATATTAAACGTTATGACTTCCTACAATAGGACATGCAAATAGCATTTGATATTTATATTGTTTTAATGATCAATAATACAGAAAGAAAAATATGAGTTATCTCCATTTCCAACGCTCTTTAAAATTTGTGTTAAAATAATTCCTTTTACTTTAAAATATTGTAGGGTGTTGTACATATTTTTATTCATTTTAATGAGAAAAATGATAAAATAAAAATGAAACAGTTTTAAATCAAATTAGTAAGATGGTTACAATAGTTAATACATTGTATATTGTTGTATTCATAGTAACTATTCGGAGGACAAAATACAGACATAATATGTTGTCCAAACAATATTAGTACAAATGTTTATTCTCAATGAACTAAAAGAAAGTAGCTGTATATCTATTCTAACTCTCTTGTGTATACCTTCCACCTGCTTGCCCACTCCCTGGAACCCTTTTCAGGCAGAGCCCAGAGTAGTATATATTTGATAGAAAATAATCTGAATCTAAAGACCTAAATTATAAATGGTTTCATTGAGCAATAAATAAAAACTATTTCCATGGGCCAGCAAGATAGCTTGACATTGTAAAGTACCCTCTTAGGTGAGCTTAGGTAGTGTAGGAACCATAGTTTGATCCCCAGCACCACGTGCAGCCCCCACCCTGCCTCCAGGGTAGGGTGAGCTGGCCATGAAAAAAGATCTCCAAATGAGATTGCAGAATTTGGTTACTCTTTTTGTTTGTGGTACCAGGGGTTGAACCCAGGATCTTGCACTTGTCAGGCAGGCACTTGTGCCCCTGAGCTATCTCCCTGGTCCCTGGAATTCAGTTACTTGTAAAAGGTTACTTTCTCTAAGTTTCTTATTTCCACATTTCCTTGTGTCTTGTAAAGTTAAATAGTGGTTTACTTTAGGCAGTAGTTTAATTTCCATTTCATTCCCCAAACTACTGCCTGTCTTCACATTTTCAGCTACCCACTCACTACTCCCAATTAATATTCTTCTTTTTAATACACGAGTATGTTGCTCAACAGAAATCAGTTAATTTTTTGAGTTCATAACTATTCCATAATGTTTCTGAGAATACTAAATTTTATATTACTTACATGAACTTTTATTTATATCTGAAATTGACATTGTAAGTTGATAGTGACTACCCATGTAAAGCTATCCTAAATATCTCTATGCTCTGTTATTTTTATTAATCAGACCATTTTTCTTTTTACACAACTTTCTTAATGATGGTATTTGGTACTGTAATTATTCTCTGCTTTATTTTTCATAGCCATTCTTGCTAGCATTTCAAGAGCTGCACTATCTTTTTAAAATAAATACCAATATTTTCTATAGTTTTGAGCATTTAATAGACACTTTAAAGCTACTATAGACACAGAATAGGTAAATGTTTTTACATTTATAGTGGAGTTCTTTCACAGAGCAGAACAAATAAAAAAGTGTGTTTATTTTTTCTCAATTTATAATATCACCGCAATCTCTTTGATAATGGAGTTCTAAGAAGAGAGTCTGATTAAAATCCACAGATTAAAAAAATAAAAAAATAAAATCCACAGATAATACACAAACTTCATTTTCAACAGTACTTCTCTACCTCTAATCCTGTCATCATTTCTATTTTAGTGTACATAGAAGCACACAAATCTAAGTTTTATAAACATTTTTATTTTATTTGCCTATTTTGTTGCAAGCAAGTAATTGAAAGGATCCCTTAGAGAAATCACGGTTGTCTCATGCCCATACACTCAATTAGGAGTAAGAAATGGTTGACTGCTTCTTTTCTTCCTGGATCATGCTCGCATACTGAAATGTGACCTTCTTATAGAAAGGTATATTTTTTGAACTTTTGTTTGTTTGTTATTTATTTATTTATTTTTAGGGCTGGCTCAGCCTGCCCTGAGGGCAGGGCTGGTGTAGCATGTGGTGCTGGGGATCGAACCGCGGTCCCTGTATCCACCCAAATTTTCCTAAGCAGGTGCTTTAGACCACAGAGCCATCCTGCCGGTCCCCCATAGAGATATATATTTTTATTTTAATAGGGAAGACCATTATTTTCATGTCACTTGAAAGGTAGCCGTAGCATTTGACAAATAATTTATGAAGGAAAAACATTACTATCAATGGAGACACAAGCTGAAGGGATTCTGAGAAGTATCAACTAATGTAGCATTGTTCATATTGAAGTTTATCTTTAGCAGATTAGCACTAGTTTTACTTCTTGCTAACACTGCATGTCAATCTTAGATGGAAGTTGTTTTCAGAGATCTTGATTAAATAATTCTCTGCTTCTATAGTTATTTCTATTATAACTATGGTAGGAAAAGAATATGAAAAAATTTCACATTCATTCTTGGCAACAGTACACAACACTTCCCATGCCATTGCCAAATGAGTTACATAGTCTCAAAAATGTCAACCTAGGTGGAAAAGCATAATGACACTCTTTGCCTGAAAATAAGAAATGGGTACATTTGTAAATATAGATTTAGTCTATGGAGATTTGTTAAGCCATCTCTTGTTATCTCTCTCTTTTTTTGTCTTTTTGAGACAGGGTCTTGCTATGCAGTTCAGGCTGGCCTTGAGCTCACTTTGGTAGCCCAGGCTGGTCTTGAACTTCGCCCCGATCCTCCTGCCTTAGCCTCCCGAGTGCTGGGATTACAGGCGTGTGCCACCACGCCTGGCTTCTTGTTCTCTGTGATTGTTCTGCTGATTAAGTTTAAAAACCAGAGAAGGGTTTTATGGTAGATTATACATTTCAAAAAATCCTAAGTGCTATAGGAGAGTTCTTATCATGATTAAAATGTATTTTATTGTATTTTATTTATGTATAGAAGTCTGTTCAAGGAAAACATTAAGGAAAGCTTCAAGAAATGTGATTTGCGATACCATTAAGAGTTATTTTATTAAGGCATATTCAAATGCAAAAAATTTTCATTATGTTGATGAATCCAGGTCAATGAAATATTAAATTATTTTGTGGTATATGGACATAAATATCTCTCTATATCTTCTCATGGTAGAGACTTTCTTGCCTGCTCCTGTAACCATTTGGCCTTCGTGATCACTACAAGAATCTCAAATTTGTTTAGATGTGTATGTAGAGAGAGTAGACGTGGATCTTTCTTTTAGCTAGATTTGATCACTCAATTAATGTGTGGCTACATATAGAGGTTTGAGATATATATTTGATTATTTCAATGATTTTTCTCTTTGGTTTGGGAATCTTACCATATAAGGTTGTTTCTTTACAGTCCAGACTACTCTAGATCTTTGAATTCAGTCAAACCTATTACAGTATATCATATAAATGAAAATTTGTGAACATCTGAAATACAAAATTCTCATACTGTATTTCAACTGATAATTTGATTTATGTATGGTCCTAGATACTTACATATATCCTGAGATCTGACTATAGCTAAATATATACTATAGGGCAAGGGAAATAGCTCAGGGACACGAGTCCCTGCCTGGCAAGTGCAAGGTTGCAAGGTCCTGAATTTGATCCCCAGTTGATAAAAGAGAGAGAGAGAGAGAGAGAGAGAGAGAGAGAGAGAGAGAGAGAGAGAGAGAGAGAGAGAGA
>PVJA010016544.1:0-43220 GCA_004027025.1 Myocastor coypus
TGCATATTGTCCTCACAATCATTCTATAGAGTGCAGTGTGTGGGCATGACCCACCTCCCTATTAATGTTGCATAGAAAAAAGAAAGAAAGAAAGAAAAAAAAAAACAGGAAAGAATATACTTCTCTTTGGACTAAAAGGAAGCAGATACATATACAATCAAAGGTTTTGCAATTGCAGTGTGCCACCAGTGAAGCTTGTCACGTCGCAACGTCCAATGGCATATGTGTTTTAAGAGTACCTTTTTCAGAGACGCTTTCATGTGAATCATTCTCTTATCATTTAAGAATGTTTATTTCGTTTTCCCATCTTATATATATGGGGAAGATGGGCAGGTCTAATATTTATAGTGTTTTCCTTCTTTCAGATAAGTTATATAATCAATCAGCTTTGTTTTAGAGCAAGAAACAAGATTAAGCACTGATTAAATTTTATAAAGAATTGAATTTAAATTAAGAGTCACTACTTCTAAAGCATCTTGTCCAAAACATGTTTTTTTTTTTTTTCTTTTTTTTGTTTGTTTTCTCTGTATTTAGGGCAGGGCTACCAGGTCTCACTATGTAGATGGGACTCATAGCAATCCTCCTGTTTTCAGCCTCCCAAGTGCTGAGATTACAGTTGTGCACCACCACACCTAGTCTCATTTGTGGGGCTGGTACAGCACTTCGGGTATCAAACCCTGGCTAATGCACTGTGTCTAAGAGGTGCTTTAGTCCACTGAGCTATCAGGCCGGCCCTCTAAAACATGGTTCTGATCCTTGAAAATAAAGTAAAACTGCTTTTGGGTCAGCATTTTATTTACCAAGTTAATTTTTATCTCAATACATAATTTAAGGGCCTATGAACAACTGAACAACAGTGTTTTCTTTTTTTTTTTTTTTTTGTCTTTTTGAGACAGAGTCTGGCTATGCAGTTGAGGCTGGTCCTGAGCTCACTTTTGTAGCCCAGGCTGGTCTCGAACTCGCACCAATCCTCCTGCCTCAGCCTCCCAAGTGCTGGTATTACAGGCGTGCGCCACCATGCCCGGCTTTTGCACAGGCAACAACAGTGTTTTCTTAATCATACAACTAGAGAAAATGAAAAGCTAAAACTATTGCATCAGGTTATTTGATTCCAAAGATGAGTTGAAAAGCATTACATCTAGGACTTGATCTAATTTGTGTTAAGTAGCATGCCAAAGATGTGTCATCTTCCTGTGATGATTTTTATTAGACTTAAATTTATTTTTTTTTCATTTTCTTAGCTTTATTTTTCAACATAAAGATAACGACGCTGCCTTACTCTTTTCTGCCCTTTACTGTAATCTCATCTAGTGTCTGTACAGCCCACTTATGTTTAGAAACCTTCCATCATTTAGACTGCGCACTGTTTCCTCATGGCTGGAGTCAAGTTCTGCCCTGGTGGCTGGAATTCTGCTCAAGGGCTGCGTCTCAGTGTGGCAGCAAGGGCCCCACACACTGTTGCTCTGTTCTGTAACTGGTGATTTGTGCTCCAAACACTTAGCTGTGGTGACACCTGCCAGGTTTCCTTACTGTAAAATTAGTTTTCCCCTTCGCAATTAATGTATATCTTCTGGGGTGTTGTCTTGACACTATATAATATCCAGTTTCTCATTAAATTTTTACTCATGAGTTTCAATATATAGTCATGATTCTCGGGTGCATTGTTCTGTCCTTTGATATGTGCCCATAAATGTTTGTGTACTTCCTTATGTTCTCATAAGTGTTGAGAATCACTCATGCCTTCTTTACACAGAACTAGAACGGTCCACTTCTTTAAGGAATTCTCATTTTTTTTAGTTGGATTGGTCTTAAAAAGCACAATCTCAGCAGCTGTGCTTGTTGTTACTGAAAGATAATTGTTTTTAGGTCCTTTTATTGACCAGGGTTCTTGCTTGGTTATGGAAGTTGGTATATCCAGTGCGGGCCCACCGATGCCCTTGTTCCAAGGCCTTGAGGCAGGAAGAGCTGAGGTGGGCAAAGCCTGAAGAAGTGTCTCTTAGGTAGTTATTCTGCTCATGACTTTAACTGGCTGGGTTAAATCCCTTCAGATTAGGGCAGCAACTTGACTTATTCTGCAAATGAAAATATTAGCCCCAAAGAAACCCAAATAGTAAATAGCTAAGTGTGTGGGCCCTTGGTGGCCTGGTCCAGTTGATACATAAAATCAACCATCAGTGTTCTTCTGGGCAGAACTACTACAGGAGCACTCTACCTTTGTGGGATCTTTCCTGTCCTGGCCTTCTAGCTTCCATCTTCCTTTGCCAGGTGTATGCTCTCTTCTCTTGACAGTGAGACACCTGGCTCTTCTTAGTCACAGTCTACTTATGTATTTGCCAGAATACATAGAAGGTATTAATGCTAAATACTGTAAAATCCACTTATTGGAGTTTAGTGTGTGTTCACATTTTTGTTTAGAGTCCTAGAATAGGTAGTAAAAATGTTGTGCTTAGGAGATACTTGGTTTGGTTGCAGGTATTTTTACCACCCCATTTAATGCAGTTCTATGAATTATTTGAATTACTATTGGAGATATTTATTTGTTTAATTTCCATTTCAGATTCCTCCTTCTTTTATCCTTGCTTAGTTTTGTATTTCTCTGTACAGAAACCATTAACATAATTCCAAAAGTCACTATGATGGCTATGGAAGTCAGTATGGCAATGTCTCAAAAAACTAAAACTAGAACTTTCATTGGATCTAGCTGTTCCTTTTCTGTCTTCCCAAAAGAGTTAAAAGGTATCATATTGCAGTGATGTGCACAGACCCATGTTTGTAGCACTGCAATCCATAGTAGCCAAACCTTAGAAGCAGCCTGCATGCTCATCAGCAGATGCATGGATAAAGAAAATGTGGTGTTTACACTGAATAGAGTACCAGTCTGCCAAAAAAAAAAAAAAAAAAAAAAAAGATAAAGTTGGGTCATGTGTAGGAAGATGGTTTCACCTTGAGACTGTAACGCTAAGTGACATAAATCAGACACTAAGGCCTAAATACTGCATCCTGTTATTTACATGAGAAACCCAAAGTATAGATAAAGAGCAAAAGAAAAGATAGATACCAGGATAGGGGGAGCTGAGTTGGGACAGAGATAAGAGATGGAGGGAGGGAAGGAGGAGAGCAAGGAGGAAAACCATGAAGATGTGTGTATGCAGACTCCTTGCAGGGAATGGAAACATCATGTACTGCCAATAGTACTGATAGGACAGCCAAAAGAAAACAGAAGCAAAACAGAAGCAAAACAGAACGCTACTGAAAGCTCTGCCCAGCAAAACGTTAGGTGTCCTTCTGATCTCTTCTCCTGCCTTTTAAGCTGCCTGTCCTTAACTCTTCCCTTCTCTAGGTAATTGCTCTTAGTTTTAAAAATGATTTAATTTTTTTGTTTCTGTATTTTATATATATATATATATATATATATATATATATATATATATGACAGGGTCTTAATATATAGACCAGGCTGGCCTTGAACTTCATGTAGCCCAAGTTAACCTCAAATGTACTGCAGTCCTCCTACTTCAGCACTGAAAATTACAGGTATGAGCCAACAGTTCCAACCGTACCAACTACATTTAAAAACCAGAAACTCAGATATTTATAAAGACAGAAAAACGTAACAATAGATAAGACCCATCCACACACACACACAGACATAACTGAGAATATAGACACACATATAGTATAAATAATATGTATATTATATGCATATAGAAAGCTTTATACCCTGATAATAAGACTATACCTTCTTCTCAAATTGAGAAGAATGGTCCTGTTTTTCCAAGATTTACTGTTCTTTCTGAATTAGAGATTCATTTTTATTATTGGTGTTAAGTGTTCAGGGATACAGATTTTCCTTTGTTTAGTGTATTAAAGGCATCATCTTCCTATCACTAGTTTTAGCAAATGTGTATTTTGATGTGTACTTTTGTATTTTACTGTAGTTGTTTAATATTAGATTTAAAATTTTGAGTTAGAATATTTTTTGTTCTTGATTTTATTGATAATGTCTGTGATTAGAATTATAATTTGAGTGTTAATATTATTTTTACCCCTTGAAATGTACTGTTTTTATCACCTTGTCTGTAATCATTTTTTTTTGGTTGATATTTATTTCAATTTGAGAAGGAGGTATAGTTTTATGATCAAGATATAAAGCTTTCTATATGCATATAGGATGTACATTATTTATACTACATGTGTGTCTATATTCTCAGTTAAGTCTGTGTGTGTGGATGAGTCTTACCTGTTGTTACATTTTTATGTCTTTACAAAACTTGGAGTTTCTGCTTTTTAAAAGTAGTTGGTGTGGCTAGGACTGTTGGCTTGTGCCTGTAATCTTCAGTGCTAAAGTAGGAGGATTGCAGTGAATTTGAAATTAACTTGGGCTACAGGTAGTTCAAGGCCAACCTGGTCTGTACAGCAAGACCCTGTCTCAAAAAAGTAAAATCTGAAAGATAGTTGCTGTGTTATACATGTGTAGGTATACACAGCTGTTATGTCCTTATTGTGAATTGTGGCCTTTGACATTAGTGTTCTCTCTCTGTCATGCTTAATGCTTGACTTTATTCATTAATGTAAAAAAATTATCATCTTTGTTTCTATTTACCTTACATGCCTTTGTTCTATCTATCTGACTTTGTAGTATTGAACCCAGGACCTTCATACTGAGCTACATTCCCTGTCGCTTTTTATTTTCAGACATGGTTGGTTTCTCTCGCGCTCTCGCTCTCTCACTCTCTTGCTCTCTCGCTCTCTCGCTGTCTCTCTCCCTCTCTCCCTCTTGCTCTCTCTTTTCCTTGTCATATGGCCTTGCTTTAAGTGTTGTTCTTGAGAAATTTGATACCAGTCTCAGTTTTCTTGCTTTTGTAAGATATTTGCATGTAATTCCTGGGTGAGTGTTCCCTCTTGTTTTTGAAGCCTTCTTATTTTTACTGAGATCTGTCTTAGAATTAATTATAGCATTTAGTAGGATGAGGCCTATTGTTTGTAAAAGGTCTTCCTAAGTTATATTTTTAAATGTTTGTTTTATTCCAGTATTATATTTCTTCTGCAGAAACTCCAGTTATAGGGGGCTGGGGAAATAGCTCAGGAGAATAAACGCTTGCCTGGCAAGCTCAAGAAACTCCAGTTATACATAATTATACCTTCTGTAATCTTCCATTTGAGCAACTTTCTCTCTGATTAATTTTACATTATGATTTTATTTTCCTTTTATGTGTATGTTTTCAGTGACTTTTATAGCTTTTTTATTTGCATCTATTATTGAATACTTGCAACTTATTCAACTTGATGCAGCTTTGTCTTTTTCTTCTGTTTTCTTACTGAGTTCATTTACTCTTCATTTCTTTATGTTTCCATTGCATTCTCAAGTTTTAAATTTCTAATCCATGGTGTTTTTTTTTATATCCCCAAAGACTGTTTTTTTTTTTTTTTTTTTTTTTGGTCCTGTGATATTATTAACTAAAAAGTGCTCTACACTATCAGGGAAGCAAGGTAAGGTTTGTTGGATGGCTCTTTTATGCCTTTTGGAGAAGACAATTGTGTCATACACACAGATACACACATTTGATATGTACATGTGTAAACATACATGCCTGTGTTGCTTTAACATAAAGCAGGAAAGGTCTAATTTGCCTTCCCATTTCAAAGGTTTCAGTGCATGGCCGGCAGCCTCCAAGGTGTGGACTTTATGATAGCAGAGTGTGGTAGAGCAGAGCAGCTCGCTTCTTGGGGATCAGGAACAGAGCCCAGGGGAAGAGTGCTGGTGAGGAGCGCACCCTCCAGAAGGTTGCCTCAGTGGCCACCCTCAGTGTGGCCCCTCATCCTAATAGTATATTCAGTGGTGACCATCAGAGGTTTAATCTGCTGAAGAATACAGCACCCCTCATGAAGCCTCCTCTCCAGGAGCCTCTTAGTACATGTAAGCTCACAGTGAACTGATACTACATACTGTACCTACACATGCGTGCCTGAGTGTGTTTGAGGTATTCATATTTAGGGCTCTTACACAATTTCCTTTTTGGCTTCTTTTTCTTTTTTTTTTTTGGCTTTTTGAGACAGGGTCTCACTGTGCAGTTCAGGCTGGCTTTGAGCTCACTTTTGTAGCCCAGGCTGGTCCCGAACTCGCAGCGATCCTCCTGCCTCAGCCTCCCAAGTGCTGGGATTACAGGCGTGAGCCACCACGCCCGGCTGGCCTCTTTTTCTTGCACCTTCTAATTTCTAAAATTAGCCCACACTTTCCCCCTCTCTTTGTATTACTCAGGGTTCCACAGGGAAATAAAGCCAATAGGATAGAAATCTCTATGCATATCCTATCTAGAAGGGAATTTATAATAAGAAATTTGCTGGCTTCATTGTGGGGATTCAGGTAAGTCTTTACTGTAGGGAACCAGGAGCATCAGTGCTGTTAAGTTATAGTTTAAGGACAGAAGCTGTTAAGCTGTGAGAATTCCACCTTCTTCTCCCTTCTGGATCGACATGGCCCTCAGGAGATTAGATGTTCACCCATAGAGGGGAGGGCTGCTTCAGCTGTTCTGCCTGCACTAATCTCTTCAGAGAGCAGTTTTGTAGAGATACTAGCAATGATATGTGACAGGGACTTGGGCATGCTGTTGCCCAGGTGAGTGGACAGGTAGAATTTCCCATTGTACCTTGAACTGATGCCTTCCTGGGACTGTGTCTTCCAGGCCAAGGGGCCCACTTCAGACCCTCTCTTGGTGGCACTTAACTTATCAGTATTCTAGAATTTTCTTCCTGAGAATAGCTTTTTCCTTCTGTGGATATTTTTGGGTCAGATTTAGGTTTTCTGTTCCCTTTTTCTGTAATGATTTAAGGAAAGAGCTTTAGAAATATCTCCCAACAACATGGGGTTTATGTTTTCTACACTAGGAAATATAAAAGGTAATAATTTATCTTGTAGCTGTATTGAAGCTATGGGATTTATGTGGTTTTATTCTACTTTCAAAACTGAACAGATCAGGGGATTTGGACTTACAAATTACTGATAAGGCACTCAATCCATAACTTACTTGAATTTTTATTTCAAATGGTACTTTTTCCTCTGCCAGGAATAAAGTGGGCCTCTTGGTCCATTACACATCGCATTCAGGGTGAAGCCTGTGTGCTCTTCTGATAGAAAATGCAGAACTGTAGCCTTGTCCTTCAGGAAGCACAGGCCACGTTCCTGACAAGACCTGTATCTTAAACAAAGTCATAGTATCTTTCTTGTGTGCCATTATCTACGCAACCCCAAATGGAACTC
The DNA here is from genome assembly GCA_004027025.1 of Myocastor coypus. Classification (NCBI taxonomy): domain Eukaryota; kingdom Metazoa; phylum Chordata; class Mammalia; order Rodentia; family Myocastoridae; genus Myocastor; species Myocastor coypus. The sequence continues at coordinate 7,259 of PVJA010016544.1, forward strand.
CCTTTAACTTGTTATAGAGAGGGTGGCTTTCTTTAGAAGGCCATCAAGCCCCCAGGTTACACATATTACACATAGGACTCAATGTGTAATTGAATCACATCTACAGTCAGAGCTTACCCCAACTCTGGCATGGGCATGGTTGCCAGGCACTACCTGAGGTGGCTTCTTTCTCCAGGCGAGCGTGCAGGGCTATAAACAGGGCTTTCTCAGCAGTCCTTGGATGCCAACGTAGGTTCCCAAGAAGGGAGATGGCCAAGGAAGGACAGTTGTCGTGGTTTGTCTGATCCCTTCAATGAAGCCAGTGTAAAGGTGTTTATACAAAAAGGGGATTTAAAGAAAAATTCCATAGCATCATTCTACTTTGAATGGCAGCCAGGTCCTGTTGAGGTGTGGGAGTGGGGTGAGAGGTAAAGTGACCTGCTTTTGGTCACACAGCGAGGGAGGGTTTGACTGGGGAGCTGGCTGTGGCGACCACAGCACCCTGCTGCTTGGTTTCGCCTTCTGGTGACTGGAAGTTAAGGGCGTCACAGGGCTCTGCATGGTCACTTTAAAATGGGAAGTGTCACTCTGGCGCCTCCTGCCTCACGGGTACCCTTTTTATTGCAGGTAGTGACTACTTTGAGAAAGTCCTCCTAACCTTAAGTCACCTTTTGTAAACCATTTCTATAGTTTCTTATGTTGGCTTTTGTACTGCAACATGCTTCTATAAAAATACCTTTTCTAACAGCAGTTGCCTGGGTCTCACTTCTATAGCAAAGTGGTAGTTAATTACAGAAAGAATTTCCTCAACTATTAGAAACACATATATATATGTGTGTGGGTGTGTATAATATATATTACATATAACATAATATATTACATACTATAGATGCACATATATTATAATTAAATTATAATTATAAATAAACTGTATAATATATATTATATTTTAGGGAAGGGTCTACAGGGTGTTCAGGGTCTCACTGCTAGATCAGACTCTTAGTGATCTGCCTATTTACAGCCTTCAAAGAAGTAGGATTACTGGTGTGAGCCACCATGCCAGTCTCCATTGCTGTCTCAGCGTGCCCAGTGCCTGTGCCTGCCTGCAGGTGCTTTAATCTTCTGAGCTATTTGGCTGGCTCTATTAGAAATGCTCAGTAGTGAAAAACTTGCTCTTCTTTGAGCATCCAGATGAACCCCAGAATTTTCTCTGTAGTTCTTTTTTTGTGGAGTCTGTAGATAAGAAAATCTGCCTAAGTGCAATGTGTAATGGACCAAGTGGCAGTCAGGAGCCATCTAAATATTGCAGGAAAGGCCAGCCAGATAGCTCGGCAGATTAAAGTGCCTGCCTTGGATGATACAGTAGCTGGGTTTGATCCCCCAGGCCTGTCATGCCGGCCCCACCCCTGGGGTGCGCTGAGACTGCAGTTGAGACAGGGCGTGGTGTGTGCGCCTGTAATTCCAGCTCTTGGGAGGTTGAACACAGGCAGATCACAAGTCTTATCTGTGTACTGAGACCCTGTAGACCCTGTAGACCTTGTGCTAAAATACAAAATAAATAAATAAATAAATAAATAAATAAATAAATTAATTAATATTGCAAGAAAAAACAAGGAGTTGAAAAATATTTATTGGTACTTAAATGCAAAAGTAAGGTAAAGGGGTTGTGATGGTGGTTATTATAATAAAAGTTAAGATGTAATTTTAAAAAATTGGAAAATTCAAATAACAACTTTGCCAAGTGTTGAAATGCAGATAATGAACACTTAGGCTTTAAAGGTTGTGAAGTTAAGCAAACCATTTCCAAAAGCCTAAAGTTACTTGGCCCAGAGTAAGGAAGGCTTTATAAAGTGTCTTTTCCCCTTGGTGATCCTAATGGGCCCCGATCCAAGATGTTTCAGTAAATGTCCCTGCACTGTGTAATTTGATATTTTGTTCAGGCTAAATACATTCTCTATTCATGGTGCTTTGACAAGTTTAAAATTATCTAGGCTTGCTTTTCCTTCGCCTTTTTTCTTGTTTCCTAATTATTCTGCTAAGTGGCATCTCAGTGAGAAAGCTGGCAGGATCCTGAGGAGGGAAGAGTCTGTTCAGCAAAAATTTATTGTACCTTGGCCACGAGCCAGGTATTGTCCTGGACTGGTGACACATTCTGGTGGCCAAGCAGCACCTACTTTGGGTTTCAGAAAGGGCTCTTTGGCTTTATGAGAACTTTGTAAGCTAGGTTGCTGCTGCCTTTGGAATGGACATAAGGGCATCAGGTACGGAATCTTTGGACTCTTTCTTTTCTGAATCAGGCAGTAGTGTTTCCTTATTCTTCCTCTGAGAGCTCTGTTGGCTCTTCTGACCAGTTGCTGCTAGTTACACATCACGGTGAATATGTAGATTCACTGCTGTTTTTAGTAATTTAACCCTTTTGACAAAAAGTGTAACGTGGTAAGGGTGATGGAGAGGCTACTGAGTAGGGTGGCTACGGGCAGGGTGAGGAAGCCATACAGGGCAAGGGTGCGGCCTCCAGGGCCAGTAAGGGTGCAGGAGCTGGGCCTGCACTGCCTGCCCTGCTCGGCCCCATGCTGCTTTGTGTTCTGTGACTGCTGCTTGCATCAGACGTGATCTCCTCCCTCCTTGGCAGCCCTACGAGGGTTCTAGTTACTCACATCTTTCTCTACAAGGAGCTTTAGAATATGGTGGTGAGTATGAGAGTGGGTGAAGCTTATGTGTGCTGTACTTACGCTGTCCCGTAATTTTGAAATAAATAATGCCAAAGCAAAGCTTTTTATAGCACAGGCTGAACTTGAATTTACTGTTTAGCCCAGGCTGCCCTGGAACTTGCAGAGACCCTCCTGCCTCAACCTCTCTAGTGCTGGAATTATAGGTGTGTACCAAATGCTGGGCAAAACGTAAGAAAAGAAACACTTATTGCATGTATAAAGAAATTATTTTATTAGATTTTGTAATGGACATTTCTTTTAAGCATGAAGAAGCATAGGGAACAATAAAAGGAACTTGTCACCCATTTTGAAAATTTATTGACAGATGACCAGATTCATGTGTGGAAACTTAATTCCCACTGTGGTGGTCTTTAGAAGTGGGTCTTTGACAAGTGGGTGAATCAGAATCCTTCAGAAGGTGCAGGTTGGAGGGAGCGCTCTTGCCTTTCTCCTCTGCTGCCCTGTGAGAGAAGACGCAGCCGCTGCTGTGGGAGAAGCCATGACAGTGCTCTCTGCCTGTGAGCCCCTCTACTAGGCCCTGGACTTTGCAGCCTCCAGAGCTACAAGAAACACACTTATTTTACTCCTAAATCACACGGTGCTAGGTACTTGCTGTAGTAAATACGAACAAACTAGGATACATAAACATAGTTTTTTAAGGTATACATCCCTGAGAGATAAGGGACTTTTTTTTTTTTTTTTTTTTTTAGGCAAAGATCTTACAACTCGATTGGACTCATAGTAATCTACCTGTTTACAGCCTCCCAAGAGCTGGGATTACAGGTGTGTGCCACCACACCCAGTCTCAATTGCATCTCAGTGCACCCCTGTGGTGGGGCTGGCACAAAGGACTTTTTAAAAAAGGAGAACACATAACCTTCGTATCGTCTAGAAAGTATAATACAAGAAATTTGTGGCTGAAGTAGTTTCATAGCAGTATGTTTTAATTATAGTGAAGTCCGGGATAAATTGCTGAGCATATGCAATTCATGTTACAGACTTTCTGGAGCATATTGGTTACATATTTTTAGTTTTTATTTTCTAAGTACTTAAAATGCACATCATTTCCATCCAAATTTTCCTGTTTTACAAAATAGGAATTGTATTATTTATGTAAATTTTCTTTCACAGCTTTATTGAGATAAACTTTACATGCCATAATAAAATACAACTATTTTAATCATGCCATTCAGTGACATGATGGATAGCTTAGAATAGATGAGCTCTAGAGTTCTAATTCTGATTTATAAACCTATTAGTGTCTGTATGACCTTGGACGGATTATTTCTCTTTGCCTAGTTGTCTCATCAGATGAAACTAGATATTAATGAAAGTGTGTAGGCATTCATTGAATCCCATGAAGATGAAATAATATTCTTGGAACATAAAAAAAAAAAAATCAGACTGTTATTTGTGTTAGCATTAGGGCTATTTTTTTCTAGGATCTCAATAGCCTTAGTGGGACTGCCTTTCCTGGAGCCACCTTGGAGAGTAAGCAATAGTAAGCTAGTAAGTTAGTAAGTCAGTAATTAGTGGAGGAAGGAAAGTATAGCTGCTGTAGTAGATGCTCATTATTATGTGTTTCCTATCCCGCAGTATACTAGACAGTGTATGTACAAAGTAACTCACTTAGTCCTCAATCTGATGGGATAGGATCAGGAATTATGTCCATAAGGACATTAAAGAAATTTTCAGAAGCACCTAGCCAGTCAGTGGCTCACTGGGGGTTGCATCTTCTTTACCATGCGGTTTATACTGTGCTCAGTTGCCTTTCAGGGAGGACAGTTCTTGGGAGGAGAATCCACATTAGAGGTAACTTCAGTGGGGTGCTCTTTACGAGGGAAGGCTAAGTAGTGTTGCAGCAGTGCCTAATAAAAGGAGTGATCATTCAGTAAATACTTCATGTACCATGTGTATCTTGTGTCACACTGTTCCATGTGAGAGTGAAACAATACTTCAGTTATTGAACAAGTCATTAGCAGGTAGTGCGTTCAGTGCTGTCTTGTTAATTTTATGCCAAAAATACATTACATTCATTGTTTTTAAAAATGGGACTTTTAGTTTGATAAAAAGTAACTCACATATTCCACTGTCTTCTTTTTACCTTAGGAGCACTACTATAGTTTGCATTTTTGGTAGCTTTTTGTTCTCTAGTTACTTTAAAACTTTGAAAACTTTTTTTTTTTTTTTTTTTTCCAGTGTAGTGTTCAGTAGATACCAAGTATTTACATTATAGAAACCAAGACTGTAGTACAAAAATCTCAGTTCAGGTACTAGTTGCAGTATTTTATTTGAACAGATGTACTCTTTGTGGCAACCACCATACAGACAATTAGACACTAAAAATTTGCATGCCAGATGTTGGAATTAAGTACCTTGTGGACATCTGAACCTCTGTTCAGATGCATTGGAATTTTAAATGTCCAAAGTACTGGATTTGGTCTGAATTTATATCAGTGGAAGGCATGCATGTCTATGCAGAGGGTAAATACTTTTTTCAAGCAGGAAGATCCGAAAGCAAGAGGTTTGGTGATGACCGAGAGAAAATATGACAAGACAGAGAGATACATAGAGTAAGTGAAGAGAATCTAGAAATCAGATACAGTACTGTAATGGAATTGGTGTGTGCTGCGGCTGGACCTGCTTTCTTTTCTGGTGAGGCCCACACCCACCCATTTTGTGATATTTCAGCTTTGAATCAATTTTGAGCTGGAGCTATTGCTCAGTAGACAGCACCTTCCTGGCCAGTGCAAGGTCCTGAGTTCAATGATTAGTACCAAAAAAATAAGAATAAAAATGCAAATAAAATAAAGAAGGAAAAGAAAAAAAAAAAGTCTGATTTGAAACATTGGCACACTTTGCGGTAGGTCTCTATTGTAAAAGTTAGATGCTGTTTTGACCCTTTCATTTTAAATCTATCTAAAGGATTTTTATTCTTCCATTTTAAACTGTCAGTGTTGTTGTAAAACCAGACTTATCAGTGATAGGCAGGCACCTGCTGTAACACAGCAGTTACATAACTTTCTTCCGTTGTGGAGTTTACTGATGTAGTATCCTAAAATTGAGTAATGCCACTTTTTGCATAACTTTCTGTGCAGGTGTGTGGGGCGATGAACCTAGCAGGTAAGTAGTGAGCACTCTTACATGTGCGCTAAGATGTTTATTTTAGTCTCTAATATTGCTCTTACCTTGTCACAACCAAGTTGAAGGTATTTCTAATTTTTACTTACGAATAGCTATACTTTAATTATTTCTTTTGGAAGTAAAAGGCTGAGGAGCCTGTGTTCTGATTTTGTTCACTGCCGTCATGTCTCTATGATGTAGGCTGATTAGAGATAATTTAGTTAGCGATAGGCAATTCTAATGGCTTGATGGTGAAAAAAATTGTTCCTGAAAGAATCTAACTGAATTTTCCAAGTAAACTGGCTGATTTATGCTTACTGAGAGAGGAGTTCCAGTGCAGCAACTCACAGCATCAATTATAATCTCTTTCGAAATGTAATTTGCTCAGCTTTGATTAAAAGGCCTGTAATTGTCTTTTCGTGCTGCCTGGCGCATCCTCTACTGCCCTCTGTTGGCGGCCTGTCCATGGCACTCACTGCTGTCCATTGGGTCTTGTGGAGAAGGGGCCTGTCTGCAGTGTGCAGCACCTTCTGTGGCTGCTGGACCCTGGGAAGCTCTCCTGGTAGAAGGACAGCTTGGAGGAAACCATGGATTCATATGGTTGAGATGAATGTTAGGATTTCTCTTTTATGTATTTTTGCTTTCCTGTTTTGTGTTTATTCACTTATCTGCCCATCAATTCATCAGATAGCTTTGAATGCCAAGTATGTCCAGAATGAGCCATACCTTGATCTAATAGGCCCGTTTTCCTTTTGCGTTGGACCCAGGGCCTCAGGGTTTACTGAATTTTCAGACTTAAGGAACAGGCTGGATGGAGACACAGACCAAAATATGAAGAGGAATTAAAACAGTTCAGATTTTGCGTTCCTAACCAGACATGAAAAGCCTAGCTAGGCAGTTAGTTTTGTTTCTGCAGTGAAGTCCTTGAGGCTGCAGTTCTTTTCTTGGCGTATCCTCCTGACTGCCTACATTAGCGCTGGTTTCTGCCTTTCAGGGTTTCTGTGAGGTCAGAACTTCGTAGGCAGTCATGCTTAGGTCTTTGCCCTTCTGACTGTGTTGACATTGCCCTGATGGGGGAAAAGCTTTGCTGAGCTAACGTGCTGGCGCTTTAGCATGACACTCAGAGCGTGGCAGAGCCATGTGCAGATTACCAGCATCTTGCCGTGAGCTTCTGACAATAAACATGCAGAGCTTCTCCTCGCACCAGTCCATTCTCTAAAGCTCTGGATTCAGTTCTGGCATGAAGTACCAGCATTAGTGTCAAAAATTTAGGGGCATAATCTTGCACAACCCACTTTAGGTGGCCCTCGTAAGTACATATGGAGTGTCCAGGTTCACGCTTCTGTCTGATTCAGCTACAGTCTGCATTCTAGATAATAATCTGGATAATATTCATCAAGTCAAAATACTAATCTGGCTACATCTGGCTATTGGTTTTAAATAAAAAATACAAATATGATTTTTCCCCTTTACTACTAGATATATAGGCTGCACTAATATAGATGAAAACAAAATTATACATATTTGAAGAATAAAATTTGAAAGGAGCAGTTTAGTAGTGTTTTTCTGTAGATAGGTATAAATAGTAGGTTTTTTATTGTATGTACTATGCAAAACCTATAAAATAATATTCTGGTTTGATTACCTACTATCTGCCAATAATAAAACTGCATCTTTTTTCATTTTAACCTGAATCTTTCTTAAGAGACTGTATCTTTGGCAGGGTAAAGCTGTGACGTGAGGGTTTGGCACCAGCTGATAGCATGGCACTTGCAGTGGCTGTGCTTGCTGGATGAGGCGCCTTGATGGGAAGGGTTTTATTTTGTTCTCTGCTGGAAAAAGTCAAGAGTGTGTTTTCACTAAATGTACTAACATTCCACAGTGCCCTTCAAGCCCTGCCCTGTGCTGTGATGGTTGGCAGGTGCAAGACACCACTGAGGAGGAAGGGATAAAATGGGAGGGAAAACACCCTTGGATGTGAAAGTAAGCGTGAGAGGACTTAGGATTGCACCTTTGGTTTTGGTACTGGCAGTGGAACTAAGGGAGCTCTGACCTACACCACTTCCCTTTTTATTTTTATCTTTATCTTGAGATAGGGTCTTACTGTGTTGCTCAGGTTGGAATCAAGCTTGTAGTCATTCTGAGAAGGTAGGATTACATGTGTGTAACACCTCACCGGCTTGTTTTAAGGGTCCTGTTTCTTCTCAGATCTCATTTTCGTGTCATACTAGCTTGGCCGCATCTCTGAATGTGAACCATGCCAGACTCCTATCTAAGGGCAACTGTGGCAAACTCCCACTGTGTTAGCATTCCCCGTTTGTATTTAGCCATACATAACCCCTGTCCACAGCTGAGGACCTGGTTACTAAAACCAAGAATTATAAATTGTGGGTTGGCACAAAACAATGAACTGAGCTAATCAGATTTTTCCCTGAAGAATTTTAAGTGAAAAATGTGAGGACAGGGATAAAATGTCACCATGTGTTACAGAGAGCAAAAGTATGAGAAACCAGAGAATTCTATTTAATGCCAGAACAGAATGAGGGACTGGGAAGATAGCTCAGTAGAATAAGTGCTTGCCTGTCAAGTGCAAGGTCCTGAGTTCAATCCAGGGTCCCACTCCCACCCCCCCAAAAAAAGTACTGGACTAAGGATGTGAATTAGAAGTCAGAACAGAAGGAATCATACTTGAGATTAAGCTGTGTAATTAATTAGGAAAGCAATAAAAAATGGGCTGCTTGCTTGATTAATCAATTATGCACCAAAAATTTCTTGAGTTACAGCTGTGTACTACACAGTTGTTTAGTCCAGGAGCATTGCTCTGAAAAACCATTAAGCCAGCAATTTTCAACCAGCTTCGATTTGCGTTCCAGACATTTGGCAATGAATGGAGACATTTTGGCTGTCAAAAGGCAAAGGAAAAAGTGCTCTTGTTTCCTGGGTAGGGGCCAGGGGTGCTGCTCACACTGCCGCACACAGGACAACTCCCTAGCAGAGAACTGTCTAGCTCAAAAATGTCAGCAGCTCTCAGGTTGAGAAGCCATGGGGATAGACCATCATAAATACATATTTCATAGAATAATTGTTTTCATGTAGTTGACATTTAACTGTCTCTGTTTTCAGAAGCAAGGACACTGACAGGGGTGAAATGGAAGCCTCAGTAATATTACCCATTCTGAAGAAAAAACTAGCCTTCCTGTCAGGTATGTCTTTCTTGGAAGTGTTTGATAGAATGCTTGTTTAAATTTCTGTGAGAATTTGACAGAAATCACTTTATTTTTTCTAAGAGTTTTAAAAAAGTATTTCTCTTAATCAGAATGGGTAGCTGTGTGAGCTGATATGCTGATACCTGGCAGGCCAGTTTTTATTCTGGTCTCATAATTTTGTTAAAATAATATCTAGAAGGTTAGATGTTATGATTTTTCTTTTTATATAAAAATTAAGTATTAGTAATTCACTGATTGGCACCTAAGTTATTTTTTTTGGAATTGGGAGTAATTTGGTTTTGCTGTGCAATTTATTTTGTAATTTGTTCTCCTGTCCCTTAGCCTTGCTTTCGTCTTCCTGTGAGAAAGCCGCAGTGCTCAGGTACAGTTAGGAAGTGTCAGTTGCACTGCTTTTGCTGTTTGAAATTGGTTTTGCAGCCTTTAATTTATATAAGCTCTGTATTAGCTGGGAGATCCTTGCTAGGGTGTGGTACATGAGTCTCATCTTTTGGAGTTCAGATTATTGAGTTAATCTGTACATACTTTGAAGTAAGCACCATGGCCCTTCCAATTTAGGTTTTTTCAGGATCATGTTGTCTGTGTCTTTTAAAAAAAATTATCTTTAGGTTTGGTCATGATTTTTTTTTTATTTTTTTATTTTTAGGTATTTGGTACAAGGTTTCACTATGTTGATCGGACCCGTAGTGGTCCTCCTGTTTTCAGCCTCGTCAGCACTAGGATTACAGGCCTGTGCCACCATACATGGATTCAGTGGCTGGTTCAGCACACCCCAGGGGTGGGACTGGTGCAGCATGCTGGACCAGGGATCGAACCTTGGTCTCTGTGCTTGCCAAAGCAGGAACTTAGTCTGCTGAGCTATGTCACCAGTCCATAATTTTCCTGACAAATGTCCCTTTTTCAGAATGTCCTACATGTTTCTGTTAAATTAGGATGTTTCTCTAATAGATTATAAAGGACAAAGTAAGAAATTGAATTCCACTATTATTGCTCTTTATTTAAAGCTTTAAAAAAATTCTCTTATTGGTTAGAACTAACATGAAATTGAGCCCTCTGAGATCACCATTTATTGGTGTTAAGGTAGTTAGTTGAGTAGCCGTAATTCTTGTGGGTAACCTAATGAAAGATGGTTCATCTCTAGTTGGTGTGATGAGAATCTTTTTCATGGAACACCTTTCAGCTTTTAGTGATAGATTTATAGAGATGGCATGGGATTCTTTTCCTTCACAATTTGCTGTTTGTTAAACTTCTAAAACTGCTGCAGATGTCACTTGGGTGGGAAGTTAGGCTGCAGTGTGAAAGTCAAGCATGTGGGAACTTGGAAAAAGGGATGAGTGAGTAGTATTCCAAAGGCAGTTTTTAACATGTGCGACAAACTGCAGGGGAATTGACCCTACATGAGGTGGGAGTGTGTTCCAGTTCAGGTGTTTGGGCCAATTCAGGTCCTGGAGGTTCTTCTGAACTGGGCGGGGCCTTTTCTCTTTATTGCCTTACGAACAGTATGCCTTTGTAACCTTTGTGAGTGAACAGAGATCATTTTTTGTCACAAAATGTTCTTTGGGATGGGGGAGATAGCTAGGCAGTCTAAGTGCCTGACTGGCAAGTGCAAGGACTCCAGTTCGATCCCCAGTGCCACATGCTGTGCTGGCCCTGCATCGGCCACTGAAACTGGGTGTGATGATGCATGTTTGTAATACCACTGCTGGGGAGGCTGAGACAGGAGGATCACTATGAGTCTGAGCTGCATACAAATTCTGTGTGTTTTTTCTATGAAACTTCAAATTTTTCACAGATTTCACCATTTTTTTCCATTTTCTAAATCTATAGTATTTTAGTGTATTTCATATACAACTTAGCAAGTATAGTACCATGTTTATACTGTTACTTCCTGTGACTTAAAGGTTTACTGAGAAATGCTTATTGTGGTAAACATATGACAGGTGTGCAATGAGTTGATTCCAGTAAGAATCAGACTAAATGGGAGCTTAGAATGGTGACTGCTGCATTAAATGACTCCTGGTGAATTTTTCTCTGTCTATAATTTTGTTCTATTATTAGAAACATTTATAAACAATAAATAGCCATTAGCTATTTTTTTCAGGTAATGAACTTGTCATTGTTTTAACAACTTTGAATTCAAGCTCATATTATTCATCTAGTGTCTTGACATTTGTGTTAAACCTATTTTATAGGAGGAAAGGACCGACGAAGCGGCCTCATCCTGACAATTCCGTTATGTCTCGAACAAACAAACATGGATGAACTGAGCGTCACTTTGGACTATCTGCTCAGCATTCCCAGGTGACTCTGCAGGTGTCTTTTCTTAAATACTCCCGTTTTTAGTGGACTAGTTATGCTTGCTGTTCTCAAAGTATACTTTGCTCTCTGACCTGTTTCTGTTAGCAGTGATCATTTAAAATGCTAGAAATTAATAATATATGATAACACAGCAGATAAAATGTTATTATATACTCATGATATACAGCTTTATAAAATGAGTATAGTTTCAGCTTTTTAGAAGCATGTCTGTGTTCTATGGAACATAAGAAAAATTAGGGAAGCAAACCTTTTTCTTTAGGTCACGATTTCTCTATATTGATATAAATACATATGTAAGTTCTAACTGAATAAAAGCTTAGAATTAAAACATTTTATATTAAAATGCAGAAAGGTTTATTTATGCTATTTATATTTTAATTTATTATTGAATTTCTAATTTTGGGGCTTTTTTGGTACTGGAAATCTAACTCAGTGCTGTGCACTTGCTAGGCAGTATGCAGGTACTGTGCTGCTGAGCTATATCTCTGGTCCTGCATTTCTAACTTTCATAGTTCCTGAGTGAAGCATAAAAATTCTTTCTGCTTACTCAAGTCTACCCACTTTAACAACAATAAAAACAAAGCTTGAAGGCTGGCAAGATATACGAAATGCCTGTTTTAGCAAGTATAGGAACCAGGATTCGATCCCTGGTCCACATGCTGTTAGCCCTGCCTCCAGGGTCCGAGTCAGGATATGGTGGTGCATTCCTGTAATCCCAGCACTGGGGAGGCTGAAAACAGGAGGCTTACTACTGAGCTGTGTGGTGAGATCCTGGATCAAATACATAAATTGAAAAACAAAAACAAACCCTGCTCAACTTCCTTTCTCATGACTGGTACCCAAAGAGCTGAATTGCTACTACAGGTTGGACTCATCTGGAAGTTTAGGGTATAATTTTTAATTCTAATGCCCAGTAGACTAGAGATTTCAATTCAAAGCTGTTGAGCACAATTACCTTCAATCCTTTAAGTGTCTCATATAGTTCTGACGTGCAACCAGAGTTGTGAAACACTTCAACAAAGCCTGAAATGAGGGTAGCGCATCTATGCTATAGAAGGTAGTGGTAGAAAGAAGAGCCTGTCTCTTATGTAATGCTCTAAAGCTCTAGAGTAAATTCAAAACATTTTAGCTATAGTCGATAGTTCTTTTTTCTCTCCATTTGCATTTTATCTATGTAATAGTTTATTTCATGTGAAACCACTTGTAGAGCACAAGGTTAAAATTATATTTGTGACAAACAGATTTTAATCATGTTTCCATTATTGAACTATAACAATTATTTTGGTTATTATTTTTCAGTATTGGGAATATAAAGTTGTTAATGTGAAGCTTTCCTTTTCTCCTCTTCTTTTTCTTCCCTCTGTTTCAGTCCTCCTCACCTTTCTCCTCCCCCTCCTCCTGGCTAGGAAAATAACTGGATTCGAATCATTGTTAATTTTTAATAACCTCACTAAACCTCTGAGCTACTGATTGCTAATTTGTGTTGTTCACTGTTAGGTAGAATATTATTTTTTAGATAACTGAACCTAGTCACACTTAACAGCTAAGACAGATAGATTCGTGGAAGGTTAAATGTTGCAAGGAGCTTGAAAACCATGCAGACCAACTTTTTTATTTTATACCTGAAGGACTAGCCCTAATTTAGAGGCTGTGGTAATTTGTCTAAGACAGTGATGTCAAACCTGTGGCACACATACCCCAGCAGACTGTTCATGGGTTCTCTTTTATTCTCTGGGGCCTTCATAGGAAGAGAGTATAGCGTAGCTCTGTATCTGGCATTCCAGTGATATGAAAAAATTACTTATAGTCAGAATTACTGTTGACAATTGCCTCAGCAGGATTAGAGACCTACAGGTTATCTTTCCATGAACATGCTGGGTTTTTATCAAGAATTAGGATGTGAATTCCAGAAGACACAGTTTGCTTGTGATTAAGTTGTTTAAAAAGAAAAAAAAAAGAAAGAAAGAAAGAAAGAAAAACCACACATGCATGCACTACTAGGGTCACCCTCAGTCCAGTAGGCCATGCACAGCTCATGGTGGCATTGGGGAACTTCAGTGGACTTGGGGTTAGCGCTGTGCATGCCTTCTTACTTATGTTGACTCTGGTATAGAAGCAGGAGGGGTGCTAAGAGGTAGAAGAGCCCGCATGGTTTGACTGTTAACTTCTCTCTTTCATTAGGAATTTAATCATGATATGTATAAGGATAATTCTTGAAATTTTACATATATAATTTCTCATGTTTTTAGATTTCAAATGTATATGTTGTTTCCCAAATAAGGTTATACTTGTGAACATGAATGATTCCAATTGAAATGCTTTTCTCTTTATCTTTCCACTTTCTGCAAGTATCAGAAGCTCCTGGAAGGGTGATCCTATTCTTAGATGTTGTATTTTTTAGCCCACTATAGTAACTCCTACTTGGTAGAGATCAGTAGTCACTGAATAGGGTTTTTGCCCTCCGTCTTAGTACTTCTGCTTTGTCGAACTCTATATTCAAATGTGTGCTCAGTGGGCCTAGCAATGGGCCATTCTGTGAGCTCCTCTGAGTTGTTTAGAAACCCAAATAAACACATAGAAGTTCTCAGCTCAGTAGACGTTGCTTGATAGTAATAAATTAGTCTAGGTTGGTCTTGTCTTTCTTTCAGAAGTTTAAATTCAGAGTAGAGCTTGGGATTTATTTATGGAAAATGATTAGGAAGCAGACAGATTCAAGTGCAGTCTTGCAGATATAGTCTTGTAAATCTTCACTCATTTCAGAACTTTCTTTCAATTGTTTATGCAGTATTATTTAAAAACATAGTATTTTCTAGCTCAAAGGGAACTTAGTGGTCATACAATTAGAGAACCATAGAATATCATGATTAGCAATGTCAATAGGCCAATCCAACCACTTAAATCAATTTCATAGAAATGATCCTAAGTATGTGCCCAGATTAATTCTGAGAGAAATTCAATGTCTTCTGAAGCTACCTTTTCACTTTTCTCAAGGTCTGGGATTTTAAAACTCAAGTTTTGATTTTAAATCAGATTTTATAATTATAGAAAAATCTTGTTTCTGTTACCACTTACCAGTCTAATCTGCATGTCGCTGGCAGCACATTATTTATGTACTGACCATCCCAGTGCTCAGCAGGGGCCGTTCCAGCTAGTTGATGCTTGCTTGTCTGCACAAAATGCACTCAGATGTCGATTTACTAGTTTTATATCATATATTTTTTGCATGCTCTTTATTTAGCATATTGTATTTGCCTTTATATAGTGAAGTTAAAAGTAAGTTCTAGGTAGTTTTTACTGTTTTATTTGTGAAAAACAACATCATTTTCTGCTAGTCTATGAAAACCTGTCATAAGTACATTACATATGACTTTTACACCTCTGCAGAACTCAATGATGTTCTTTTCTGATGCAAAATGAACCTGTGTAGGACACTGAGACTGAGGAGGAAGGAAGTGCCCAAGGATCTACGAAAAGAGCCGGCAAGGGAAGAAACGTTAGCAAATCAGAGAGAAGTCTGTGTTATGAAGTGGGAGGACAAAAACTGTTGTCAATGAGTCGTAATATGGAGATTATGGAGCTTGAAAGGGGAAATGAAACTAAGGAATTTGCAGTAGTGATCAGTGATTATAATAATTCTGTGGATGGTGTTGACAGAATTGACTAACTTGTGTGAAGCTGTTTTGTAATAAAAAAATGAGGAAAAGATATAAAATATTTATGCAGCTTCTGGGCCAAACAATAGTAAACTCATTCGTTGCTTATTTAAAACAAGGGAGTTCAGGTCACCTACACACCTGGATGTGATGGTGCATGCCTGTAATCCTAGCTCTCAGGAGGCTGAGGCAGGAGCATTGCCAGGTCCACATAAGCAAGTTAAACATCAGTTTTCACTGCATCATAAGACCTTGGCTCAAAAACAGAACAAAACAAAAACATTCTTAAGAAAAATAATTTATAATTTAGATTAAATCTAATAGACAAAATAATAGAGAAAAAGAGGACAGTGAAATGCCAACTAGGGCATTCATTGAGTCTTCACCATTACATTCAGTGTGTAGACATTTTATGGAGATTCCAGCCACATAAAAAGAAGGGAAAGGCTAACACAGCAGTATAAAGTATGTTGTTCAAAGAAAGACAATGATTTAAAAACATTCAGAAAGAAACTAGATGCTGCTGTCCAGATTGTAACATTGTGTTCTGTGTTAAATGTTTTAAAATACACCATGCATGGAAAACATACTGAATAACTTTGATAAAATTTCTATATTTCATGTTATAAAATTAATGAAAAATTCAGTGTTTAGTCATCTTGTATTTAAATAATTGGATTGGTAAGTAGTTAATTACCAGAAATCATGGAAAGATGAAGATGATAGTTTCAGTCATTCAGTAAATACCTGAGCACCCACAAGGAGCTTTCTGCAGGTGCTTCTGTCCTAGGTAGGTGCTGAGAGACGCACATTCACTGAGCCAAACACAACCATGTGGCATATTGCTAAGGAGAGTCAGGAAAGTGATGAAGGGAGTATGTGTGTTGGGGGTGATAGTCTACCCAATGATAAGGTACCATTGTACCTTAGATACACAGATAGCTGATGAACGCCTGAGAGAGGGAGGGCTGGGAGGGAAGGAGATGTTAAGTGTGAAGGCCCCTAAGCAGGAGCAAGTTTGGGGAGCTCTTGAAACTGGAAGGAGTTCAGTGTGCTTCTAGCACTTTGGGAAAGTGGTCACAAGGAGGCTGGGTCGCAGACAAGCTAGTAGGCGGTGATGAAGGCTTTGGTTCTGAATGAGAAGGAAAGCCATTGTGTTCCAACTCAGGAGTGATGAGATATGTGCCAGATCACATTTTAGAAGACTCTCTGAATTTAAAGTACTGCTCTGGAAACTGCCAAGATATTGGTAGGATGATCATGATGTTATTGCTTAGTGAAGATGAACTGTAAACAAGTAATTACAATAAAAACATGAGTAGAGTTAGTGCCATTATATAAATACAAACAGAACTCTGCAAGTGCAAGAGAAGTGGGCCTTAATTTTGATCACAGAGTGAGGAGCAGCAGGATACTTACCCAGGAGATCCCCCAAGAACCACTGTGTCAGAATAAATGAAGGAGCTCTCACCAAGGGTCCTCACTGCTTTTACAGGGCTGTCTCGACTCAGCCACAGCCACTTCACCCTGGAAAGGCTCTGGTGGAGTAGGCACAGCAGACAGGACCCTGCAGCTTTTTTCTATACTGCCTTAGAAATAGTTTCAAACAGTGTTAGTGTTAGGATTTACTGATAACAGTACCTTAGGTCTTCTAGCATGCCTGTTGTGGAGGGATCAAGGCACAACGTGCTTCTCAAAGAAATAATGTTGTTTTACAAAGCTATTTAAACCCCTGTCGCACTTGTAGGAATAAAGTTAAAAAATACTGTTTTCTTTTATATACTTGAGAATTCAAATAGTCTTTTTTTTTAAATTTTGAAATATCTTTGAATTGTATATATTTTTGCTTTTATTTTTGTAGTAAAATGTGAGAAAATTATGGTTAAGGGTGCTTTCAGTACTCTCAAAGATAAATGTAGTATTTTATTGCTTTGAGATCATTACAGATGGTATTTGCAAGCTTCATATGCGTTGAAATATGAATGTATAGTTTTGTAAAACTTATTTAACCAAGTGGCTCTGTAATCTGCATCTCAGAGGTAGAGACACTGATGACAAGAGGGTCTCACCTGTGGGAATGGCCCCCACGAGACAGCTATGTCTTGGCTCCCCTGGTGCGCTGGGATGGTCCCTGCGTTGTTGCCCTGAGTCCAGAGACCACACTCAGAGAGGTCTTCTTACGTGCAGAACTCCCTCCTGGGCTTTTCTGCTGACCGGAGACCGGAGACCGCTGCTGGTGACTAGGTGCGAGGGCGGCTTTCCTTCACACACCAGCGTTTTCATAAACCATTGCTCCCCGGGAAGTGAGCCCCCTATGGCTTCACTTTTTTCTTCCTTGAAAGACACTTTATTTTGGCTACTTTATTTTATAGTGCAGATCCAAAAAAGAGAGATTGGGATTTAATGATTTAATTTACATAGTATAAAAGTTCACCCCTTAATAAAACAATACACAATTCAGTGATTTTTTGACACATGTACACCGTATCATGCTAATTCCAGATAACAGTGATGTGTCAATTCTTCATTCTTGTGGCTAAATAATATTTCATTGTTTATGTTAATAAGTGTGAATTGCAGTACTGAGCACTTCCATGCAGTTTTTGTGTGGACATGTATTCCATTTTGCCTCACTTCTGATACTTCTCCTTACTTTAGAAGAGCAGCCTCTGTCCCTGCCTAGAGAGGAACCTCCTCCCCTTTAGATTTTTAGGGTATCGTCCTCATGCTTGTGGCCTTACTGTTTCTCAGCAGAACTAGACACACACTGCTTCTCAAGAAGCCTCTTTGGACTCATGTGAGTGCTTGGCATAGGGGAAGACCAGTAAAGCCTAGGCTTTGGACTTCAATCCCAGGAGAGGTCTGCTGTTTGCATTTCCTGTAATGTATGGAACTTTGAGGACTGTGGGTGAGGATACCTTCCACTATGGCATCTTTGCTCTGCTAAGCAGGCTACAGTTCTTTTCTCTATAGTGGAGTGAGGTCTGTTAAGATCCTTGGATTAAGTTAGCAAGGGAAGTGATAGCAGCAGTACTAATAAGTATATAGTTTCATCTTCAAGATGGAATTTTCTGTACATAAGTTATGTTTTACTAGGATAGACTTCTGGATTTATTTAACAAGTACTTGAATAATTGAATATGAGGTAGCATTAACACTTTTTCTAATACACAGGATCACATTTTGCTGGTCAAGGGACAGAATGAGAGAGTAGTGGTATGTCAGACATGATGTTTTCAAGCTTAGAGCCACTTTGGAGAGCAAGTACTACCTTATCTCATTACATTTTCTCAAAAGGGCATGAAGACTCTAGCTCCCAGTGGTTTAGTGATAGCTCACTTCTGGGCATGTAGCACATACTGGAAACCTCAGCACACAGGAGGCTAAGGCAGGAGGATCACGAATCTGGTTGGGATTCGATACCCAGCACCATATGCTGTGCTGGTCCCACCACCAGGCTTGTTGAGCTGGCCAGTAAGACCAGGCAGGGTGGCACACACCTGTAATCCCAGCCCTGGGGAAGCTGAAAACAGGAGGATCACTGTGAGTCCAAGCTGTGTAGTGAGACCCTGTACCAGATATCTTAAAAAAAGAAAAAAATGTTGGCTGCCATCCTGGGCTATGTAGTGAAACCCTGAACAACAGAAATGTTATTTTTCTCCCTTTTTAAAACTATCACTTCAGGGGCCTGGCAGGATGGCTCAGTGGTCTAAAGCGCCTGCTTGGGAAAGCTTGGGCGACTTCAGGGACTGCGGTTTGATCCCCGGCACCACATGCTGCGCCAGCCCTGCCCTCAGGGCAGGCTGAGCTGGCCATAAAAATGAGTGAATAAACAAACAAAGATTCTGAAACAAGAAAAAAATAAATAAATAAAATAAAAAATTCTTTAAAAAAAATAAATAAAACTATCACTTCATACATGTTATATTTGTGGTGAGAAGGGAAGAAGGGATGTCCATAAGGCACTTGCCAGGCACTAGTTACCTACTTTCCGGTGATCTGTTTACACATGGATCATACAGAGAGATCGAGGTTGCTGGGACTGCTTGAATGTTAGCTTAATTTCGTCCCTTCTTAAGGCAAGAAGTTTCCCTGCTTTTAAAATATTAGCTTGTAAATTTGTTCTTCCCAAAATGAGAAAAGTAAATAGCTTCAGAAAGCTGGAAGAATACTCTGGAGAATTTTGCTTAATATTAATTTAGGCCAAACTTTGTGATGTTACTTCCACCCCTTAATTATTAAGCCCTTACCTTCATTACTTAGAATTGTGAAATTTGTGTCTGTTAAAGTTTTTGTAATTTTGTTTTGTTTCAGTGAAAAGTGTAAAGCTAGAGGATTTACTGTGATAGTGGATGGCAGAAAATCACAATGGAATGTGGTGAAGACAGTAGTCTTAATGTTACAGGTAATTTTTTTTTCTTTTTTTGTCTACCTGAAGGAAATGTTTTTATTACAGCAATGGATCATGGTGAAAGTGAAAATGCATTTTATTTACTGGACTATTGGTCCTGGATGTTTTAGTAGTAACTGAGTTGTGAAAATGTACATACAACTATTTGGTTACTTAAGTTTATTTATATGTGTTACATGTTTGAATTTATGTAGTAAAATAAACCTCAGCTCCTTTGTAAAGGTTTGTAAAAGACTGAGAATAATACAACATGTTGAAGTAGTTTAAGCAATTTAAGAGCCAGGGGGTCTTGAAGCGTGCAGGCAAACCTCCCCAGGCCCACTGGGAGCAGCATGCTCTGTGTGCCATGTGAGCGCGTCACACTGCCTGGTGCTCCATTCTGTATAGTGGGCATGAAGCAGGCCTAGGTGGGCCTCGTGGAAGGCTTCTCAAGTGGTTCTGTATGGCTACCCTTTGGAGTCCCCTCTTTTTTTTTTTTTCCCAAAATATATCACAATTCATGATGATCTTACGATTTGCATGTAGTCCAGAAGAAATGTACTCAGTAGCTATGACCTCAGGGTTTCGTTGATTACAAATTAGCATTTAATGCACATCTGCAGTTATAAAGTCCTTGCCAGCCTACCCTGTGGCCTTGTGCTTTGTATTTCCTTGTTCTTCTCACAGAATGTTTCTCTGACCCCTGGCCTGTAAATGCCTTGTAAATATTACTGATTTATTATAAGAGCATTTAAAGTATTATGATGTCACTTGGAAAAGTAAAGCATTTGAGTGATTGAAAGGCGGGGTGCATTGCTATCATGCATCTCACTTTTCTTAGAAGGGCCCCTCGCTTTCCTGTTCCTGGCTGTGCGGAGGCAGCTCATTTGCCTGGGACACCCCAAAGTTAGGACTTTTCTTTGTACACCTGAGGCTGCCTGTGGCAGCTCTGCAGCTGTCATCATGCCACAGAAATGAATATATTGAATTACACCATAAATACCACTCAGATTATTACGAGAAAAAGAAAGTTGAAAGGCTCATGAACATTCAAAGAAGGAAAAAAAAAAAAAAAAAGATTGGCCTGAAGGCTATGTCCTACCACAAACAGTGCCATACAGAGAAAATAAGAATGAAGAAGACTGTTAAGATGCATGAAAAGAGGAACAGCAAACAGAAGAATGATGAAAAGACTCCACAAGGAGCACTACCTGCCTACCTGCATGATTAAACAAAAACAAAAAGGGAAGATGGTAAGCTCCTCTGCCCAAACTTCGTGCTCAAGGAGAAACGGAAGTAATGAAGTTATTCAAACTGGAAAGAGAAAAAAGAAGGCACGAAAGAGGATGGTTACTAAAGTCTGCTTTGTTGGAGATGGCTTTACAAGAAAACCACCTAAATATGAAAGATTATTAAGCCAGTGGGCTTCCATTTTAAGAAGGCCCTTGTAGCGCATCCTGAACTGAAAACCGCCTTTTGCCTGCCAGTACTTGGTATGAAAAAGAATCTTCATCGCCACTCTATACAGCTTTGGGTGTTATTACCAAAGGAATAGTGATTGAGGTGAATGTGAGCGAGTTGGGCCTTGTGACAGAAGGAGGCAAGGTTAATTGGGATAAATATGCCCAAGTAACCAACAATCCTGAAAATGATGGACGCATCAATGCAGTCTTACTCGTTTGACAGATGTTTCATACAATAACTTCTTACACTTATTGAAGACTACAGACCAATCAGGAAGACCGTAACTAAAATACTGCTGGACAACTCTCATGACTACATTCATCAAGAAAACTATTTATTAAATTGTAAAAACATTAAAATGGCCCAGCTTTACAAATTGGTCTTTTATTAGTGGTCTGCTAAGGGCTTATGTGCTAGTGAGATTGAACCACTTGAAAAAGTAAACAGCCTTTGCGGTAAAGAGTGGGTACTCAGCAACACAGATCTCTTATTGCTAAAAAGCCACCAGTATTTAAAGTAAGTGCAAACTTAATTTAGGCATTTAGAGCTAGGAAATTTGCTAAAATCAATTCTACCTCATCATTTATCATTAGTCTTAAAAAAGTATATTTAATTTTATTCTCAATATAGTCTATAATACTTTAAGAATGGCATTATAAGTTTATTTAGATAATTCCAACTTAGTTGCACTGATGCCCTGAAAATAAACTCTTTGCAATTAAAAAGTATAAGAGTTATATGTTAGATGTACATCTCAAGTTTGTGATCTTAATTAAATGGCCATGGCTTAAAAAAAAAGGCTCCTGGAAATTATAAATTTAGAGTTAAATGAAAAGAAATATTTAATATTTAAGTGAACAGAGATGAAAAACTCTTCTGGGCAGGACTGTGGCTTAGAGAAGGGAGCTGATAATAAGCCCATTTGGGGAGGAAGTAACTTAATAGTGACATGCAACAGTGGACACTCAGGTGAGTATCAGTGAGGATGAAAGGCTAAAGGAGAAGAGGGATGGTGACAAAAAGTAATGAAAAAACAATTGGAAGCTGTTTTAGGGTTCTGTGGGAATGAAGACAATTTAAAAAGTAAAGTGCTAAGGAGAATGATTCTTAATATTTTATCATTTTCTTAAGATAGTTGGGAAAAGGGATTTTGGAGTGGAAACCAAGTGATTATAATTTTTAGTTTTAGGTCCAGTCTTAATATGGTTCAGAAACGGTGCTGAACTTGTTATACAAATTATCTTTCCTTTAATTTTAGCCTCACTACCTCATAGAACAGGATATGTTATCTCTAAATGTCAGCTGAAGTGCAAGGGTTTTAAATAACTTAGTTATTTAAACACGAGGACCATCTGTTGGCTTTACCTACTGCCAAATGTGTTTATCCAGAGCCCATATCCCTGGTGGTCCCCAGGTTCTCAGCCATTGCCTCCTCGTAAGTGTTTAACCTGTACCTTTTGTCCTTAGGATCACTTTGTTGGGTTAGAAAGCTGTATCTATAAGATCAATTTTTAAGGGAGCACAGGTTGATATCCCCTATATTTTTCTGCCAAATAGCTTTCTGACACTTTCATGTCCCAAATCCTAAAGATGAACTCTTCTCTGTAAAGGTTGTTAAAATAACTCTTAGGTTAGAAATCCATTAATTATAACCCTGTGTTCTTCCTTTCCCTCTCCATTCACCAGTGTCACAGATAGCTACTTGGACTTGCTGTTTGAACTGGACTTTGGCATTTTTGAAGAGTAATCAATGGATTTAATTCTTTCTTGTGATTTCTTTTCTAATAGCTATTTTAACAGCTTTTGGATTTATTAATAGTTAACATTTTCAAAAGTTGCAATGGCCTGTTTACTTCTAGTCATATCATTTCTACCTCTGAGTCATTGATTGCTTTTATCCCCAGAGATCCTGGTGTCAAATGTTTGGAGGGCCAGACCTTGGAACTGGCTCTTCCTAGAACTATAAGAAATAATTTCTCTTTTTTTTCTCACAGATTTCATGTCAAAGATTTTGAAATAATAAACTTACAACAGTAAATATTTGAATAAACTTCACACCTACCCTAGATTTTCTAGACTCTTTGATAAAAAGTTCAGCATTACTAAATTTGTTTGCTTACTTCATTTAGTCACACCATAATTGTGCAGAGTGCTAGATTGCTAGCTTGGTGACATGTTCACGTTGAAAGAGTTTAGTTTTTCAATGATAATGACGATGACAATGATTTAGTACATCCCTTTACAACTCTAAGTAGAGGCCAGATTCTTGAGTTTAAATAAACATGTATTGGATCTTGGTCACACCCATCATTTACTTAGCATTCATAGCATCTTTCACTCTACCTCGAAAGAACTGAATAGTTGTGATGGAGACTGTATAGTCTGCAAAGCATGAGGTACTTGTTGCCTGGACCTTTGTGAGATCATTTACTGACTCCAGATCTACAGTATAAAAATGGTGTAGAAGAACTTCACAATTGGAAAAACTTAGATTCTATTCTAGCTCTATTACTTTTTAACTTAGATTTATTAATTTAACTTAAATTTATTCTGCTATAATTTTGTGAATGAAATGTACTTGTTAGTGAGGTTTCACATTTTCAGCAAATATTTGAGGTGTTTGTCTTTGTTTGACAAACAGTGGAAATACAGGGTGACCTGGTAGGTAAGGGCCTGTAAGTGGCAAGCTTATATGCTATTTAAGGAACCAGACAGTGAACAATTGAGAAAATTAATAAATAATGTAACATTGGCTAGCAGTCAATGACAGGAGGGGTCAGAGATGTGGGAGACTCTAGATGGAGTGGTCAGGGAAGGCCTTTGTAAGAAGGGAATTTTGGATAAAATCTTAAATAACTGAGGAGGTACTCCTAGTGTAGGGAAGAAAGAGTCCCCGCAGAGGAAGTGGTGCTTGGCATACTAGAGGTGGGAACAGACTTGCATCCAGGAACAAGGAAGGTCGGCATCCAAGTAGTAGTTACTAGAGGGGAGGGGCAAGGGGAGAGGTGGAAGGTCAGGTGTGAGAGGCCGGTACAGACTGACCTTGGTGGGCCTCAGGGCCTGAGCCAAGGGAAGAAAATGTTAGGCAGGCAGACTTGCTAGGAGATGATATTTGAGAAACCTGGCCAGTTTGGGGATGCCTGCCGTGCAAGTAGCAGAAATGGCTTGCTTTAAGATGTATTTCAAAGTTAGAATCTATAGGACTTCCTGATAAAATATATGCGAAATGCAGCGTCCCTTAGTTTACAAATGATTTTCATGGTGAACAATTGAGTTTGCAGGTAAACATTTGGCAACATTTTTGTTTGTGAACTCTGCGGTAGGTGATGAACATGGACATCTTTTGTAGAACTGTGGAACAAATTAGGCTTGTGAACTAAGGCACCACTATACTTATTAAGGCGATTAATGTTAGTTTCCATTCAAATAGCCATATCTAGTAAATGTGAAATTATATTCTGGTCAAAGACCAGCTCTTTGTCCTTTTCAAATTAATAAGCACACAGAATCTTACCTTTGTGTAATGGCTGATGACAGATATTTTATGAGAAAATTGATTTTACATCTTCTGATGTTCTTCAAATGATCATGTAAGAAAAGGTTTTTATACCACAAATTTAATAATTTGTTAGCTAGAATTGTCTTGCATTTAATCTAAAGATACTGCTAGTACATAGATTGACTAGGACAAAAATAATTCATGTGTACTATCTGTTTAACATTGATCGAGATCTTTTCTGAGTAGCTTGTCTTTCACATCTTTCTGTATTGCCATTTATGTTTTGAAGTTGGGAGATTTTCTTCCAGTTTGTTTTCTTTCCCAGAATCTTTTTCTTAGTGTAAGAATTAATACCTAGTAGTTTGTAATTTAGAAAATTATTCATTTTATCCATGTAATTTTACAGAATGTTGTTCCAGCTGAAGTGTCCCTTGTTTGTGTAGTGAAGCCAGATGAGTTCTGGGACAAGAAAGTAACACACTTCTGTTTTTGGAAAGAAAAGGACAGACTTGGCTTTGAGGTAAACATAATCTATTAGAAAGCAAAAGACACGTGCTTCACCTTTTAAAGTAGTATTTTGCTGGTATCATTTCATTAAGATCAATCCTAAGCAGTATTCAGTGTACTTATTAAAGAAATTGTGATTTCCTTGTCAAAGACTTAAAAGCTGTGTTTTCATGTGCACTGTATAACTCATTAGCTCCTTTGAGTAACTGGACATTTTTATTTAAAAAATTTCACTGGATTACTAAGAGAAAATCTAATGAATATTAAGAAATCCTAGACATTTTAGAATTGAAGTGAGAGTCTGTTTTCTATAACAGGTCCCAACTTTTTTAGTATCTGGTTTGATTTTGACATAGGAATACAACTATCTGTTCTTTCTTACCAACATTATTCTCTCTCCCTCACCTTTCTTGTGTGAAAATGTATCATATTGCAGTTTAGACAGAAATCCTAAGGTAGGTGCAAATTTAAATAATTTTGTCATATTTTTCCTAACAGGACATGTTAAATTCCCTATAGAAGAGTTAATGAATAGTGACTGTTGCACTTGTTTTTTTTTTTTTGTCTTTTTGAGACAGGGTCTGGCTATGCAGTTGAGGCTGGTCCTGAGCTCACTTTTGTAGCCCAGGCTGGTCTCGAACTCGCACTGATCCTCCTGCCTCAGCCTCCCGAGTGCTGGGATTACAGGCGTGCGCCACCATGCCCGGCAACTGTTGCACTTCTTAAATAAAATAGAAATTCTGAAAGGGCACAAGGCCTAGCCCGGCTCTGTAGATAGTAGTAGATTGATTTCTTGGAATGCTTACAAGAGTCAGATGCTGAAGATTCATTTTGGACCTTGCCATGCCATAACCATGTTTATCGTCATAGAATTCAGTGCTGTGTCAGTGTATGTGGTGTGGAGGAAAATTTGCCAGTGTGTATCAGATGGCAAGACTTAACAAAGCATCATTTGTCCTTAAGTGAGATGGGTTGAAATGTCTTAGAAATAATTGACTTTTTTAACTAAAAAAAATTAAGGAACAATTTACATACAGCGAAAATTGTCCATTAGTGAACAGTTCTGAGTGTTCTGATCAAACAGAAAGTTATGAAACTATGGCCATAGGAGATGTTCCTCATCTTCTGTAGTCAACTTTTCCATGTGGAGCTGCATCAGGCACTAATTGGCCTGTTGCCCTAATGGATCTGCCTTTTCCAGAATGGCATAAATAAAATGACATCCATATTGTTGCAGTGTATTGGTAGCTTTGCTCTTTTGTTTACTTACAAGTACTATTCCATTGTACAGATGTTGTCAGTTTATTCCCTAGCTAAGGAACATTATGGCCTGTTTGCATTTTTGCATAATTACAAAAACCACTGTGAATATTCATGTTTGGGTTTTGTTACAAACATAAGTTTTTATTTTGAGATTTAAAAATTTAGAAATAACATTGTTGGATTATATAGAGAATATGTATTTATGTGTCTGTATCATTTTATTCCCACATGTTATGTTTAAAAGCTCCACTTGCATCTTTGTCAATATGGAAGATTGTTGGAATTTTCTGTTTTTTCTTTTATTGTTTTTTTTTGTTGTTTTAATTACAGCTGTTTAGTGACTGTGTGGCTATTGGTCATTATGATCTTAATTTGCATTTTTGTAATGAATATTGGTGTATCTGTAAAGTGTGTATTTGTCATCGTATACCTTCTAGTAGAGGAAAACAGCATTTCTGTACTCAAAGGGCTTCTGATACCAGACCTATGGGGTTTATCTCCACCCCAGCCTTTGCACTACTTGGTATCCTGTCATTTAATTCAGTTTTTTTGGATTTTAGGGAAGGATCTTCAGGGTGTTCAGGGTCTCACTACTAGATGAGTCTTGTAGTGATCCACCTGTTTACAGCCTCACAGGAGCTGGGATGACAGGTGCGTGCCACCACTCCCAGTCTTAATTCAGTTAAAGTTAAGAGCTCAGTTCCATTAACATTCTATGCCCCATTTCAGTTTCATGCAAAACTTTGAATGCCTGGAGTACTCACACTTTGTTTGACCTTGCTACAGATTAGAGAGGTTCTCATAGTCATCTCCAAAGATTCAGGAATTTCCCATGATGGCTCACAGAATTTAGGAAAGCACTTACATGCACCAGTTAATTGTAAAAGGCATTATAAACATTTTAAATATTGTAAGTCATAAAGGTATAAACACTTATATTCTAAACATTTTAAATTTTAGATTTAGGTCTGTGACTCATTTTGAATTGTTGTTTATATTGCCTTTGGTTTGAAAATGTAAGTTTTATATAAGCCATTTAAACTTTGGTAAGGTTTTTATTTATTTATTTTTTAACTCAGCATTTGTTCTGTTTTGGTAGATTCCCTGTGCATTTAGAAAAAATACATATTCTGCTGTTGTCAGGCAGAGTTTAGTAACTGTCAAGATGATTCATGGTGGTACTTAACATTTTCTGGATCCTGTATCTGGGGTAATGTTCTATCCACTTGTTCTTTGGGTTTTTTAATAGGAATTTTACAGTATTCAGCTTTGCTTCTGGATTTATGTGTCCTCTTATTTCTGTCCATTTATACTTCAGAAATTTTGAAGCTCTGTTTAGTGCATAAAGATTTAAGATTGTTTCATCTCATCTATTACCTTTATAAAGTGAATTTCTAATAAATACTGTGAAGTTTAGCTTTGCTTTCACGTCTGATTTCACAATCTGTCTTTCCTTGGCTATGTAAGGCTATTTACAGGTAATGTAATTTGTGATATGGTTATATTAAAATCTACTATCTTGCTCAATTGTATGAGTTTTTGAATTAACTGCCTTTTGAATTAAGTATTTTTATGATTACTTGTTCTCATTATTGGCCTTTAATATGTTAATTTTTGGTGGACTTATACAATAAACTTTTTTTTGCAGAACCGGGGATTAAACTCAGGCCCTTATGCTTCAAGTGCTTACTCTACTGAGCTATCTCCCCAGGCCCACAATACACATTTTTTAATCAGACTCTTACTTCACATGTGGTGAAATGGCCTTAAAATCCATGACCAATGTTTTCTTCCCACTGTCCTCAGAAATTTTACTTTTATTATACTATAAGCAGTACATTATGACTCTATGCTGTAAACAATCTACCTGTTGTTTTATAGCAATCAGTTTTTTAAACAAATGCATTTCATAGTTATTCTTGCCGCATTTGTTATGCTTCCCTGTGGTGTGGAGATTGTTTGCTGCCCGATGTGATGTATTCCTTCTGCCTACAGTGTTTGTTGGAATGTACTTTATCTTGCAGGGCAAGCCTGTTGCCATTGGCTTTTATTTGCCTAAAAAAGAAAATCTTCATTTTTTTTTTAAGTCTAAAAACAATTTTTAATGGATATAGCATTTTGTTTTATAGGTTATATGTTTCCCCTAGCACTTCATGTACATTTAAAATTGCTTTCTCATGGTCTTTGCTTTTTCATTTTCATAATTTCCAAGGAGAAGTTTATTGTTACTTGTATCTTTAACCCTCTGCAACTATGTGTCCCTTTTCCCTTTAGCTGCTGTCAAGATTGCATTTTGATTTTAGTTTTCAGCAGTTTTATTCATTATGTCTAGAAGTCTTTTCTAGTACTTACTCTGCTTGGTATTCGCTGAATTTTGTGGATCTTTATTTGATATGTGCTGCTAACTTTGGGAAGTTCTAATTTTCTTTTCCAGTATTTTCTTTAACCCATGTTATTTTTCTACTTTTTCTGGAATCCCAGTTGCATATATTAGACTATTTGCAATTTTCTTATGGGGCATGGTGGCACACACCCCTCATCCCAGCTACTTGGGAGGCTGAAATAGGAAGGTCACTTTTAAGCACCTGAGGAGTCTGGGTGTGGTGGTACAGACCTGTAATCCTGGCTTTTGGGAGACTGAACATAGGAGAATCACTACAAGTCCAGTCTACATAGTGGGACTCTATAGTTCCTGTACTAAATACTAAACAAACAAACAAACAAATGTTTAAGCTCCTGAGGAGAATCTGTAGATGTTACGTGGGGGAGCGCGGTGTGTCTAGAATCCAGTCACAGCAGCACACATTTTAGTTCCTGTCTCTGCTGAGCTTCCTGACCCTTTCTTGTGTGATTATCTTGCAGTATTTGGGTTGCTGTAAAATCCCTATTTACTAGTTCCAGTATCTGGCCTGTCTTACTATGGTTATATTATTTGCAGCAGTCCTTCCTTCCTTCCTTCCTTCCTTCCTTCCTTCCTTCCTTCCTTCCTTCCTTCCTTCCTTCCTTCCTTCTTTCCTTCTTTCCTTTTATTTATTTATTTGTTTTGTGTTTAGTACAGGGTCTATGGGGTGTCGCTAAACAGATGGAACCCATAGTGATCCTTCCTGCTTTTCAGCCTTGAAAGTGCTGGGATTACAGGTGTACCACCACGTCCAGTCTCATTTGCTGTCTCAGTGAGCTCTGGGGGCAGGGCCAGCACAGCACGCAGGGGATTGAACCCCTCCCCGCTGCATCTCTACCTAAGCAGGCTCTTTAATCTGCTGAGCTATTTGACCCACCCTTGCTGTGGTTCTTAATGTGGGCTATTTACTCACTTACTTTTGTGGATACCTTGTTACTGTGCTTTGACGACTGCATATCTTCTCTTGGACAGTAAAAACTGAGGTTAAGTAGTGCTTGTGTCTTTTATTAGGGCTTTAGCAATGGAGAGGAAAGGTTGAATATTCTAGCCAGGACCTGGGTTCAGTTTGGGTTTTTTGTTGCTGCTGATTTCCTTAAGGCACCACAAGCCTCTGCATTTCTCTTGCGTTACATTTTTGAGCAGTGTTATAGATTTCTGCATCCTAAGTAGAAACCAGCCCCCCTTACCCTTTTTTTTGACTTCGTTGCTGGTCCACTTAACTACTAGGCTGACTTAAAGAAGGAGTAAATACCAGCAGAGGAAAGGCAGATGGCCTAGGCTGCTGGAGAATATATTTCCTGACAGTGCAGTGGTAAACTGCATCCTTCAGACAAGAGAGAAAGGTGCCCTAAGGAAAAAAAGTAACAGCTGAAGCCTGGAGGCCTGCAGGTTGCCTCCGGAGTCAGAGTCAGGGAGAGGGAGCTCTTTAGTCAGGCCATGAGGTCTACAGTTCTTGGCCAGGGTCAGGAGGTAAATGTTCCTCTGTGAGAATTAAAATGAACAAGGACCAGTGCACAGAAACCAAAGCTTCATATGAAGGCTGAATAGGGAGAAGGTGCATTTTGTGAGCAGCGTCCTGTTTACACACAAGCATAGGCTCAGGGGTGTGATGCCTTCCTGGGCCTTCTGCCCTATGGAGCCAAAGTGGCTAGGAACCTTGTGTCTTGGAGGGTTAGACAGATGGCAGACTTCATACCTGCCTTACTCTGATGTCATAGGTTGTTATTGTAGAGCGCAGGAATTAAAGTCTCTTGCATCAGCATATATTTTCGTAGATATTGAAGGGATTCAACTGCAGTATTTTCCCAAGTAAATAACACTAAGCACTTTCTAGGAAGTCTGTTATCCTAAAGAGATGAGAGTTATTTTAAATACGGGTTAATTCACCACTAGGCATATTTGACTTTAAGGGATAGTTAAGCATCAGTAGTTAAATGATACTTAGAGGTTTGGGTTACAATTACACTCAACATGGATGCTTGTTTAATTAAAAATTATTTCCTGTAGTGTTATTTTGCATCATTTGGGTTATTATAATTAAGCTTTTGGTTTTGCATATAGTCTACATATTTTTAAAACCTTTAGCTTTGTTATAAGTCTTGCTATCCTTGTAAGCATGGATATATGTTTTACCTCATTGATTTACGTGTAACAGTTTTATTACCATTCACAATGTTCATCAAATATACAGTAATTTTAGCGATATCTTTTCTTCATAGGATCATACATGTTCTTACCTATCCCCCTTTCTTAATTTTTTCTTTGAGGTGATCTCTTCTATTGAGTTCTGTGTTACTCCTTATCCAGTGAACATATGTATCTCTCATGGTAACATGAAGAGTTTTGTGTCTCTCCTATCTCTGGAATAGGTACCAGATAGTACCTATTAGTACTATCTGAGCCTTCTTAGTAACTCAGATACTGTAATATATTCTACAGATTAATGTAAATTTTGAAGGTTATCCATTTAGCTGGCCAACAGTTCATCAGTTCTGCCAGACAGAAATTGTTTGAATTTTCTCTGGATATAATCTGCAAGTTAATTCTGTGCTTACACAGGTCAGGACTTATTGATCAGTCAATACAGAGCCAGTCAAGGATGTTAAGTCCAGCAGTACATGAAAGAAGATGCAGTATTCGATATCTTTTGCCTGTTTTAAAGATTTAGGTAATTTCTCTGATAGGTATAAATATATCTTTATCATCAAAGCTATTTTATAAAACTCAAAATTGGACATTAGTGACATCATTCACAACAGTGTATCACTGCAGAATAGTGGAATCTATTACCTGAGGTTTAATATTTTAGCTGTCATAATTTTTAAAAATTTTTAATTGTTTAGCTGTCATATTTATCTTTAAATTTTATATCCCAGGTATTCATCAGAATTGGTTTTGTTTTTGCTATTTTTTTTTGGATGCTACAAATTGATCCTCTTGGTGTTCTATCACTGAGTTACATCAGTAGTGCTTTTAATTTTGAAACAGAATTTTGCTAAGGTAGGATTTAACCTTGTGATCCTCCTAACTCATCTTCTGTAAGTGCTGGGACTATAGTTATGCATGATAAGCCCAACTGGAATCAGAGTCATTTCTTAAAAATTTTTTTTTTCACTGTTATTTTTTAACAAGCGGTCTTTCAAAAAGAATCCTCTGTTTAAATAATAACTTTCAAAAAAAGTGATATTTTTTACTTAAGTTACATTAAAGATTTTAAGCATTTATGGATTGACTAGTTAGTGGGAGACCTGTCAGTTGCTCAGATTAATCATTTAGATAGAAATCCTAATCACAGGATAGCTTTATCTGTTATACATTTTTTTACAAATCATTGGCCAGTAACGAGACGTAAGATTCACTGATATCTGATCTATTAGCAATCTAAGGAGCGTGAGTATGATAATAATGCTGCAAATTTGCCTCAAAACAATGAACCTTTTATGTACAAATTGTATTCACTTCAGGGAAACTGTCATGATGTCTTTAACACTCCAGGAATTATGACAAAAAGAATATGAAGTGTGATTAAATCAAATTTGTTTTTCTATTTATAGAGAATAAAAGATTTTCTACAGGTTCAAAGAGTTATCTATAAGGCCAGGGTTGCAAACTTTTTCTTGCATACAGCTGTTTAAAATGAAATTTTAAAGTTTTATTTTTAATAATTTTATAGAGTATAAAATAGTGTTAAAGCAGAAAAATTACAAGTGATACAAAATTTCACTTAACAAAATAATATGAATTTCACAGTATTTGTTGTAGTGCATAGTGTTGTCTTTGAACCAGTTATTCATATTACCAGATACATGCGTGTAAAATTTGAAGAAAAATGAAAAAAGACACATATAAGAAATTGAGAAATGAAAAAGGAGAAATGTTTGAAAAAAGGAGACAAAATAAATTAAGCATTATCTGCTGCTTTCCATAGACCAGCCAAAGTCCACAGTATAGTTGTGCAAACCATCCTGCTTATATAAGTAGGTGTGTCTTTCCCCACTCTTTCTCTTGTTCTTAACTCAGTAACTTTCCTTTTGAATAAGGTCATTCCCTTTTCCTAATATCTATTGTGCTCTTGATTTTCCATTTTCTCTTTCATAATCTCACAATAAGGAGATAATATGATGTTTGTACATGCAGGTCTGGTTGCATCCATTTAGCAACACTTCTCAAATTTATCCTGTTTTACAGCTGAGTAATACTTCATTGTGTAAAAATACCACATCTTTTTTATCCATGCCTCAGTTGGTGGATATCTGCATTGTTTCCAGGATTTAGCTGTGACAAATGGTGCTGCTATAAACATGGGTGCACATATATGACTGTTGTATGATGTTTTCATTTCTCCTGGAAAAATACCCAGAAGGGGAACACCTGGCTTGAATGGTTCTCCAATGTTAGCTTTTTAAGGAATCTCTCTACATGGACTTTCATAGTAGTGATACCAGTCTGCACTCCCACCAACAGTGAAGAAGGGTTTCTTTTTCTCCATAGCCTCTCCAGCATTTGCTATTGGCTGACTTCTTGATGTTAGCCATTCTTTCTGGGGTGAGATGGTATCTCAGTGTTGTTTTAATTTGCATTTCTCAGATGAACAATGGTGTTGAATATTTTTTCATATATTTACTTGCCGTTTGTATTTCTTTATCTGAAAAATTTATATTCATCTCAGATGCCCATTTTTGGATTGGGAGTTTGAATTTGGGGGGCCTGATTTTTTAAAATTCTTTGTATGTTCTAGATAGAAGGCCTTTGTTAGTGGGATAGTTGGCTATATTTTTTTTTTCTAGGTTTGTTGCTCTTGTTTTTACTCCATTGGAGATTTCATTTGAAGTGCTGCAAGTTTTCAAAAAGATGAGATCCCATTTGTTTGATTCTTTGAAGTATTTCTGTGATTTTTTTTTTGTTTGTTTGTTTTGTTTTGTTTTGAGACAGGGTCTCGCTATGCAGTTCAGGCTGGTTGTAGCCCAGGCTGGTCTCGAACCCACACCAATGCTCCTGCCTCAGTCTCCCGAGTGCTGGGATTACAGGTGTGCGCCACCACGCCTGGCTGATATTTGGTTTTTGTTCATGAACTCTCTACCTAACCCTCTGTCTTTAAGATTTTTTACCTACATTTTCCTCCAAATTGTTTCTATTTTAACATTTAAATCTTTGATCCATTTTGACTGTAGGTTAGTGCATGGTGAAAGCAATGAGCGCCACTTACTAAAGAGGCTTATCTTCCTCCCCTGAACATACTTGGCCCCTTTATCAAAGATAAGGTGGCTAAGTGTGTTTGCAGCTGAGTCTGCTTCTTCTAATCTGTTCTATTGATCCTCAGGTCTGTCTCTATGCCAGAATCATGCTCATTTTATTATAATACTTTATAGTATAATTTCAGGTCAGTGATTATGATTACCTCCTGCCTTTCCTTTGTTTCCCAAGATTAATTTTTACTGGGTCTCTTCTCATTCTAAATGAATTTGAGGAAGTTTTTCTCTACCTCTGTGAGGTATACTGACGTTATTTTAATCAGGATTGCATTGAATCTGTATAACAATTTTAGGAGTATAGCTATTTTCACAAGGATGGTTCATCCTGTCCATGTAATATCTTTCCATTTTCTCAAATCCTCATCAGTCCCTTTTCTGAGAATATGATAAATTTCACTGTATAAATCTGTTTCTTCCTTTGTGAAATTGAATACTAAGTCTGTCTGTCTTTTTTTTTTTCTTTGATGTTATGAAAGGTGTGGATCTTTTTTGTCATAGAAAGATCTTATCTCACCATTGAATTTGATAGATAAATTTGCAGAGTACATCAATCTGGGTTGAAAGTTTTTTTTCTTTCAGAACCTGAAATAGTTCACTCCAAGCTCCTCTTGATTTGATAGTCTGCGTTGAGAAATCTGCTGTGATTCATATGGGCTTGCATTATAGGTTATCTGTTTCTCTCTAGTAGCTTTTCATATTCTATTCTTTTGCTCAGTTTCTGAGATCTTGATTATTATGTGTCTAGGTGTAGAATTATTTTGATTATGGTTGTTTGGGATTCTGTATGCTTTGCTTACTGTACGTCAGGTTCTTTTCTCATGTTTGGAAAATTTTCTGCTATTACTTCTGCAAGTAGTCTTTTTATGTCATGTATGCTGTCTGCTGCTATTTCATTGACACCTATCATTCTTATATTATTTTTCTTTGCATTATCTTGTAGCTGCTGAATTGCTGTTTCCTGGTTCTTTGCTAATCTTAAGAGATCTTTTCTTTCATGTTCATTAGCTGCACTGGTATCTTCAAGGTCTTAAAGTCTATTTCCAGTTTTATTCAAGTGGTTTTGCCAGCTTTCAGGAGGTCTTAATTTCCTGGGCATGTGTTTGAATGTGTTCTATGCACTCCATTTCTTCCCTGTACTGTTCATTCAGTGTTTCCATCATTTTTCTGGACAGTCACTTGATGTTGGTTGTCAGTCTTATAGGCTTTTCCTGAACAACACTGGGGTCTCCGTGTTGTTCTAGAATGCCTTATAAGCTGAACTGAAAATGCTCCCTGGCATTTGTGTTCTCCAGAAGCATTTAAGATTAAGATAATCTGTTCTTTGTTCTTTAAAACTCCCTTATAAACTTGTCTTGAGCTGAAATTTTCTTACTGGAAAGATTTTTGTAAAAAGTGCTTTATATTTACTTATTTTAGTTTCATGTATCTTTATTTTTATCGGGAAACACTTCGAATACATAAACAATTTTATAACATTTATCAAGGAGAAATTTGAAACCAGCTGGCTCTTTCACATTAAGGAATTATTTCTTTTGAGGTGAGATAATGGCATTATTATTCAAAGAGTCCTCATGCTTTAGTCCTCATGCTAAGACAACAGACAGATGACTGCAGGGCTTGGGCAAGTGCATGTGAATAGGCCAGAACTGACCGTGGCTGGTGGTTATTAGATTCAGGCATAGGGATACCTAAGTGAATATGATTTTTATATCTTTTTAGTGATTTCTGATTTAATTATTGATTTATAGCTCAATTTTATTGTGATAGTATTATGTTCCTTAAAAATTACAAAGACTGCCTTTGTAGAGTGATACATAAGCAAGTTTTCAGTTATTTTATGCTTGCTTGAAAAGAATATGCAATCCTTTATCATTGGGGGTGGGATTCTTTATTTGCCTATTAAATAAAGTTTTTTAATGTCTGTTTTCTCTTTCCCATTTTTAGCATTTTTTTTTCTTTCACAAGATCAGATTTTTTCTGTTCCCCCTCAGCTGCAGATTGCACTGAATGGAGGTTAACATAGTCTTCTGTGTTTCATACATTAGTCACTGCTCATGTTCACATTTGTTTCTTTTTCCAAGGCTATGACAGAGTGTTGAGACACTTCTTTTTTTTTTTTTTTTCCAATTCTTTTATTGTTTAAATTTAACAATGGTTATATTACATATTTTCATCAT